>CAJNDT010005947.1:860088-912588 GCA_905221615.1 Symbiodinium sp. CCMP2592
TCTCTTGGAACCTCAAGTCAAGAACAACTGCCAGGAGCGTGGGTGAGTTCTGCGAATTACATAGTGGTAGGCGTATAGCTTTGAGGATCCTTCTAATTATTTGGGTGTATAGTTGGGCACCTCACTTTCTGTAGCTCTCATACGGAATAGCGGGGGATTTAGGAACTGGGGACCTAACAAGCAAGGATATACATAACAGGATCCTAGCTGTAAGCTTCCGTTTTGGGACCCGAATTCTGAAGAACTCGCATTTCAAGTACCGTCCTAGAGACCTGGTACAGGTAGGGTGCCCAGATGTCACAGACAAGCAAAATTCAAAGTGGCTTAAGGCCTAAGCTGTGAGAGTATCCAGAGTCAGACATATGACAAGCCCGTGTCGGCTCAGGCAAGCTCAGACAAGCAATGTACGACATATCTAGCATGTTTAGAGCACGTCCGATGTGACAGTGGGCTACCTGGAAGCCACACTCCGCAGCTTAAAACCTTCAACCGGGAATCACGCGACGTGTCCGAGGATTTCAGCCGCCAAAGATCATAATACAACTATATAAGAGCTTGTACAGCACGGATGAAGCCGAGCCACATGGGGAACGTGATCCCCCCGACATACTGGTCACCGATCTTCTCAAACAAGGCTCGCAGCTTTTGGAGATGTTGCTCCTTCCGAGGGCATGTTCAGTCCGGCACATCCCGAGTTTCGCTACGGACCAGCTTCAAAACTTGTCTCCAGATGCTTCAAGATTAGTCACGATGACTTTTCACCCGAAATCAAGGATCTTCCAAATAATCTCACTGAGCCGATCGAGTTGGCCCCAAAGTACCTATGTATAGTGACTACTTGAAGGCCTAAGTATATACGGTACTATTTAGGTACATGGACCCTTAGTGTAACTGAGAGACGATCGAGCCTTGTTGTCCAACATGTTTTGCACCACCGTCGCATGATCACTTTGTGCTGACTCGATCGCCGACTGGCAGAAGACCTTGTGCTCTGTTTAGGGCCGTTTATACAGGGTTTTGGAGGGATTGCAGATCGGGAACCAACTTGGCACAGCAGACCTGGCCGCCTAGCCATGTGTGCGCACCTTAGAATGAAACTTTGCCTGACTGGACAGCAAAGATGCCGCTGTCACGACGTTCAGCACAGCCAGATACGAGAAAGCGATGAAAAAGAGGAAGCACCCCTCCCAAAAGGGAGACACCCACATCAGCGGTGTGATCACCTCCTCCCAGCTGACTCCACCAGCTACGCTCATAAATAAAGCGATCATGCTTCTAATGAGCGTGCCGAAGTAGCGATCGGATGCACTGTGCACCTCCTCTGGCAGTACTGGGTTTGCTGGATCGACACGATAGTCATAAACTGCCTGCGCGAAGAGTATAGCAAACACATATATGATCAGACCGAGCAGGAGCAATGCCCAAAACAGAGCCTTAACCGTGTGTAGTATCGACTGCACCAACATCCGCAGGGCCATGATGAACCGAAAGATCCGCAGAAAGTGCGCCGTCTTCAGTACGCGTGTCAGGCGAACAATTCGCATGGCCTTCAATGTTGACAGCCCAGAGATGCTGTCCCAACGGTCATCTTGCAAAAGGGCCTCTGCCAGTTCCACGAAAATATCCCACCAGGACGTGGCTACTATGAGTGTGTCCAAGATAGCCCATCCCCAATCTTCAGAGCAGTAGTATCGGCAGCGGCTATCCATCAGTCGCAGAACCAACTCTGCTAGAAAGAAAGCAGAGAAAATATAGTGGCAGACCATGTAGCTCACAGGCCTTGTCCTTGTTTCTTGACCGTTCTCGTCCAAGGCTCCGCCATCCAAGACCCACTGAATGTCAAAGCCTATAAAGATGGCATTGGCCATGACGATTAACGCAAAGAACACATCGAAACCCGGGTGGTGCACGATTCGCGTAGCCAATGGACGACGCTCCTCTTGCAGCCTGGATAGCCGGGACTCTATTGTCAGGAAGGTGAGTAAAACGCTGTGGCCATCCCATCGGGTTTCGACCACATGGGTAACCGTATTCCTGTCAACTACGATGGCACTAGTGCAACAACGGAATAGCCACGCACAATGAGAGACAGACACACCAACAAGCGCAGAGACACGCAGAGACACACACACACACAGAGAGAGACACAGTACAGTATAGGCTGCATCCCATTGCTGAAAAGGACAGAGTTGGCCTGGTCTTGCACGGCTGAGTCTTCTGATTCTGGTCTGAAAAACGCCTCCGCATCGTTACAGAGCCAGCCTGGTCCTCGGTGGTTTCAGGTTGCTATAGGGGCCTGAACAGTTAGAATAGGGTTCCTTTAAGTGTTACTTCAGGGATCTATAAGGGTACTATAATGTAGAGGCCGTAACAATTAGAATAGGGTTTTGCGGTATATTAAACCACCCATAGATCCAATAAGGAACCCCCAACAAAAACGCAATTATTCGCACACCTAGGCTAAACTCCTAAGCCGTTCAATGGTAAAGGGGCATAAATAATCAAGAAACTGCCACTACTATTCCCGAGATCCCTTATTACAGTTATAATATCACAGGCCTTCGATAGTCCTAGACACCCCCCAACTACCCTCCTATATACCCCAAATACCCAGGCACTATATTAAGGGGGGGTCAGATTTGCGACTTCAG
Source organism: Symbiodinium sp. CCMP2592 (assembly GCA_905221615.1). Classification (NCBI taxonomy): domain Eukaryota; class Dinophyceae; order Suessiales; family Symbiodiniaceae; genus Symbiodinium; species Symbiodinium sp. CCMP2592. Next base: position 862,740 of record CAJNDT010005947.1, read on the forward strand.
GCTTCAGGGCAAAGAAGAGGTTAATGAACACATGCATGTCTCAGCCTACCCATGCTGCTCGCCCGAGCGTGCTGCTTGATGGGGCTTAAAGATTGCTTTGAGTATAATGCGTACGCCTCTGCATTGCTTATACCATGAAACCCGCCAGCTATGTGCTGTGTGACAGGTGGGCCGGGGGGAATCTTTTCAGCTTCCTGGTGTGAGCCCGGCCTAGCTTACTTGAGTCAAAACTGACATCAGATTTTGCAAGGAGTAGGAGTTTCAGACATTGAGGGACCTCAGATCCGAAAACAATAGAACCCTTATAAGGGCCACGAAAAGTATGCCCCAAGAAAAAGAACCGGCGATTTATGCACATGTCGATATTGCATACACGCAGTTGTCATACGGGAATGCATACAGCACTAAGTGCCTGCTATCCACAAAAGAACATACTTTGGTTTTGTCTGCCATCCCGAGAGTTTACAACCTAATATCAAATCTTGATAAGATCTGGCAAGCCCAGGAAGCACCCAACCCTAACCCCGTTAAATGCTAAGAATACAGTCAACCAGTAAACCCGTTATAGGAGGCAATTGCAGGCCACAGAGTTGCAAAGTTCCTAAAACCAGCCGTGGCCCAACAAACATTAAGCTTTTCCAGGGTGAACCTCCCTCAACCTAGATCCCATAGACACGCCTTGATACAAACCTCACGAGACCCGAAACACAGACTCTAAACCCCACGTATACCCTAAACTGCTTAGATCGCTTCCTGCGCATCCGGATGGTTCCCACTCCTCATCGTAAACTGAGCTCTCTCGTATTCAGTTCACAATAAATGACCCCGAACCTGGTATAGTTTGGTCTTTAGCCACGAAAGCCTAAAATCATGAGTCCCTTCTGAAGGCCTATACCCTGAAGATTCCTAGGGATTCCACCCCCCTCTGATTGATGCTTCTTGCGGTCTCTGCGCGGCTTCGGTGCGTAGCTGCGTGTCCTCGCCGAACCGCGTCTCACTATAGAAGAGTTTCGGGGGCTAGGTTGGAAGAGTTGAGGGCTGAGGATGGAGGGTGTTAGGTTTAGGGCTAACTAGGGTTCTACGTTTTGGGGTGTCGGAGCTCACTCACACTCGGACAATCCATGCGAAGCATATGGTTCGAGAGGGTTCTGGCATTTCGCTTCGAATTAGGGTTAGCGCTTCGCGTTCTTGATTTCGCGTTCTCCGAGTGGTTTATGGGTGTTTCCCTCTCGCATGGCTTGGGATCTTAATGGGTTTAGGGCTCAGTTTAAAGTGTTAGGGTTTTGGCATTCGATTTTGTGGTTCATGGTGTAGGGGGTCCTGGCTCGCAGGAGTTGCGAAGGCCTTTGGCGCGGGCCTGCGGCCCTGTAGGACTGTAAGGCCTAGTTGTAAGGCCTCAGGCCGAGCCGGCTTCGGATGTTTAGAACTTATAAACTTTTAGGTATAATGCTCCGTGTGAAGTCTAGTTTGTCTATACATATATATATATACATATATACACACACATATATATATATATATACACGTAACACACAATCACATACACATATACAGACATATATGCATATAATTATGTGTATATATATATATATATGCATATGTACATATGTGTACTCCGTTGGTACATGAACCGTATGCGAACGAACACAAAGGGACAGGAAGCCTGGAACCCAAGAGACACAGGCCCTGGTGCAACTCCTGGTACGGCCCTGGTCTTCTGCTTTAGGGTTTTGGGGTTTCTAAGGTTTCAGGCTTTAGGGTTTAAGTTAAGGGTTAAGGGTTTGAGGTTGAGGATTTTAGGGGTTCAGGGCTTGGGGTTAGGGTTCTGCAGCACCGCACCCACCCTACGGAAACTAGCCCACCTGGAACCGTCTGTGTCACCGGTCCTCCTCAGTGTACGAGCGCAATGTTACACGGAACACCTCCTCACGTGTTGGTAAAGTTGCAGTTGGAGACATTGGAGAGGAAGCAGCAAGGTCACCTCAAGCAGCTCTTCAAAACTTGACCAGGCTGGGCAACGAATAAATATCTCCACAACCAAAGTGTCCACCGACTACGCCCTAAACCCCATGCCCCATGTCCCAGCCAGAGGCTGCCAGAGTACCGGCTCGCCTGGTCGGGCAGCTACTTAGTCTTCTAACTGCAACTATCATGGTACGCGCCTGTACCGTGTGGGAACCGAACAACTTGAGCATTCAGCCTGTATCTTCTGAACATGCAGGTGCATAGCAACTCATTTGCGTCTGTAGAAACGCATGATAGCATTTGGGCCGGTTCTCGTTGGGAGGAATTGCACACTGCACTGTGGAGGATTCGTACGTGCTTGTTCACCTACTGCGGCCACTCGAGCGGAATGTCACGGAACGTGAACGGCGATCGGAAGGACCGCACAAGCTTCGTGACAAAAGTGATGTTGCCAAACATGCGCTGTGAGCCACTACGGGTCTGCTTCACTACTACGGCGGCCTTAACAATTAGAATAGGGCTTTGGGGTATATCATACTATAATAATAACAAGACTGGAACCCCCCAAAACCGTAAACATAGTGTAGGTCATTACCAAGGCCCCCATACTACAGGTTCCTGGGCTAGCTCGACTGAAGCCAGGTGCTTCGTCTTGAGGATGAGCTAACCTAAGACTCCATGTGCTCATATAGCAGGTACTTAGGCCTTAAAGGGCCCTAAAGGGGTACTGTTATTATGTGGGTACATGGAGCCTTTGGGCCAATTGCAGCATTTGCCATTTCCCAGCTGTCATTGCCGAGATTCTGCTTGCTTCCGCTGGTGATGCTCTGGGACTCAAATCGAGACGCGATTGTGTGGGAGAGTTTGTCCTTAGATGAAAACGCCGTGGCTTTGGCATTAGGCCCGGCGGCCGAAAACTCATAAACGCATAGCTGATCAAGCATGAGACAAAGACAGCACACATCCTACAGGTCCTACAGTAATGTTGCCACCATGCCCCCAGTTCCTCATCCCGGGTATCTACATCCACTTGACCATGTGACGAATCATTCTCGACTCTCGAATCTCGTCCACCCCTTCTGGCATGTGTTGACTTCAGCCGGTGCGAACCCCTCCACTACCAGTGGGACTTGTCATAGCAGGGCCTCGTGCCAAAGAAGCTTTCACTCAGCCTCGAAGAACTTCTGGTGGGATGAGGCATGGTACCCCAACCCCCCAAACCTGCACGCCCAAGCTCAACATCCGGGCACCGAAGTAACGGTGCCTCTAGAAAAATGAGTCGACCGTAGCATCGAATACCTCAAGTGTAAGAGCCGGGCGTCCTTGTTCGACTGAGAAGCAGCTCTTGCTGGTCCAAGCGCTGGATGATCAGCTCATGGTGGTGCCGCATAGTCGCAAGAAGCCTGGGTCTGCGTCTCCCGTGGTTATTGGGCTTCCACTTAGCTAGTTTCCGACCAAATCTCCAGCTTCATTCCTGAAACACGGCAAACGGGGGGGTGTAAGACTACAAGGACAGTGGCTTTACCTATGACCGATGGCGGTAACAGAGTTTCGAAAGTCTAGGGCTGGGGTTGTGGCCGCAGAGCATCGGGTTTCTGGTTTCGACTCGCACACTCGCAGACGCAGGCACGGCTTCTGGGGTCCATTGCTACCTTTACTAATGTTGTGGTGACCTGCACATCGCAATCCAGAAGTTATCCAAAACAAGGTATAAGCCAAATAAGTATAAGCAAAAGCGTATATGTAAACGAGCATCAGCGATGGGTAGGGCAGTTCGTGTCGGTAGTGCTGTTATGGTTGCGAGCCAAAGGCGAACTAACAGCTAAGGCTCACACAAGGCAGCACTACCGACCTTGAGTAGGCAGCTTTGTGCCCTAGGTCTCATTGTTGTTCAGCGACAACTGCTGATTCAAAATATCGGACTCAGATGATCTCTACGAGAAAGTATGGCTTCATGCACTTGCTGTTTTAGAGAGCCTTCCCTTTCGGGTTTCTGGTTTAGGGTTCGAGGGCTTGTGGTTTACGGTTCTTGAACTGACAGTGGCATGGGTAAAGAAAGTGGATCTCACGATTATAAAGATGATTTTTCCTTTACTGGTAGTGTCAATAGCAGCAAGAATACTTGGGTGGCTAGAATACAATCTTCGCACTAACGAGGACTAGCAAACGTCGTTTCGATAGCAGTGAATGAAATGGCAACCACCAACACTTGGAAAAAGGCACAGTGAAGTGTCGGGGTGGACAGCGGCCGCCACGTCGGCATTGGCAGCTGGAGAAGCCCGAGCCTGCAAGAAAGAGGCGTGACATACGTCAGGGCTCGGACTAGAGGGCTTACAGGCATCGCACGACACACAGTTTCGTCTGCGCTGTCACGCCTTGAAAGCTGCCATCGCAAGACGGTGCGGATGATAGGCTGATGGGCTCCAAATATATTCTACGTCTAGCAACGAGCACACAGGACAAACAGCGACACCAGAAGTCGTACTGCCTAGTGGTTCCCTAGGGCAACCATTGCGAAGCCAGAAGCAGGACCGAGTTGGGTCACTGCTTGATGATTCCACGGAGGTGCTTCCGGTAATGTGCTTCGGTGTTTTCGTTTCAAGGATAGGTGAGAAACACCACATGACATAGAAGAAGCTCCACGACATGTCACGCCCCCTGTGACAGAGCCCTGCGGCTGCAGTGTCTCAGTGGCAAGGCAAACCATCAAGTCTGGCCTTAAACCCTAAACCCTAAAGCCCTAAACCTTATAGATCCCTTATAGAGCCCTGATGGATCCCTTGAAAGGAACCCCTAGTTTCGGGATGGTCCTGGTTCTGATTAGCCCCGAAAAGCGCAAGCTCTAGGAGCCCCAGTGCTGGATGCATCCCACCCGTGCAGACCACTGCGGTGAGCTGGAGGTAGGCTAGCTGATCGACTTTTTCTGCATCAAGTTTCACAGTTACGCTGCAAGACTGTTGAGCCTCAAGTTTAATGAGGCTTGGACTGTGAGCAGAGGTCATGTGCATCTCGGGTCGGCAGAAACGTGGAGGGCCTGTTCGATAATGGAACTACTGACGAAGCAAAAGGTAACGCTAACCCAAATCAACATGAGTTGCATGCAGCCCGATAGGGCGTTAGCATCACTCGTGCTCTGCACAGTCTGCGATAGCATGCAAGATTGGGTAAGGTGAACAAATCACTGTGTTGCTAGATCTCCCCCAATCTTAGGCACTCTGCCTGAAAATCTGGTGACGACGGCACATGCCGGGTGAAAACTACAACGTGTTTGATCTGCGATCCACCCCGCCCCACACTTAGATTTACCCTAGGGACCTTTGCAGATTGGCTCACAGAACCGCTACGACCTGAACCAAAAAAACCCTGCTACATCCGCAACTGCCAATGCTTTTCCCTGCTACCTAACAAGGACAACGCTTTTAGGGTTTGGGCTTTCTTTGCCTGGGGTTTGGACTTTTTTTGTTGTTTTCAACTTTGGGGCTCAGGAAGCAGAAGCAAACTCTCAGGTGGCAGAGCTCGCGACGACTTGGGAGCTCTAAAGGCTACTGGTGAAGGCAGCCGTGGAGGGGGGCAGTTTAGGCGTTGTTTAGGGTTTAGGGGTTATTTGACACTCACACTCGGACAAGCCTGGCAAGGTCTGCAGTTAGAGGTTTAGGGTTTAAGGGTGTAGGGGTGTAGGGTTTTGGGATTTAAGATTTGGACATTAAGGAGTTCGAGGATCAACAACGACCCTTTGTAATGTAGGATGTCTGTAGACGCAGCGCGGGGCCGCAATGCCTGCGTGTGAATGTAAAAATTACGCATATATGCGAACACGTGTGTGTATTCACACACACACATACATACAACATACATACATACATACATACATTCATCATACATACATGCATACATACACAAATACATACATACGTACATACATACATACATACCTAGCTACATACACACACAGACATGAGACAGATAGACAGACAGACGTACAGGAACAAACACACATACACATGCACATGCACATGCACATACACATACACATACACATACACATACACACATACATACTTATCTCACACAAATACAGGCCCACAAAGAAACATACATACATATTTACACACTTACGTACATGCAGACATGTAGACATGCATACAAACAGACATACAGACGTACATACACATACACACACATACATTCATACGTACGTATATACGTGTTTACATATAGACATAACCACATACATACACATGCGCACATACATACATGCGTACATACTCACATATATACATACATACATACATACATAGATACATAGATACATACATACATACATACATACATACATATATCCTTACATAATACAGACATTAAACACACACACACACACACACACACACACGTGCACGCACATGGTGCTGATGTAGATGTCTATAAGTACTTAACTCTGCACGCACGGGACGTGTCGAGACCCATGCCCCCCACCGAGATCTTCAGAGGTTAGAGATTCGTCGAAGAGACCGGGGGATACCCCAAAAACGCATCCGTCAGGCAAGATATATCGGCCCTTGCGCGATGCAGCTCGTCTTCCTTGGCGACGTTTCAGGGTTGCTGGGTGTAGTGCTGCAGTAAGCTTTCGGGGCTCCGGAGCTATTGTCATCATGATTCGCAGGTGCTGTGGTGGTTAACGATTTGTGGGATATCTTTGACCAACAGTTTTAAGATTTAGAAGACATCCTTGTCTCCATTATCTGAAAGGCCTGCGGTGGAGTCGGGATTCTCATGAACCCCGCAACTAGACAAACTCACACAACCCACAGATTCATGGGGCGAAGCCTGATGTGCAAATTTCCGTCACTGAACCCGACAGAGGCTTCCGCAGAGCGACAAGGCCCAGCGAAAGCTCGCTAAGCCGAGTTGATGCAGCAACGGTTTAGGGTTTAGGGTTTTCTGGCCTGGTACTTTGCAAGCATGCGTGTCAAACAGGATCGAAAAGCCAGAGTCCTAGAACAGGTGTAAGTTGGAGGGCACAGCATGGCATTTTCTATACTCGGATTCCCACACAGTGTCGAATCCTTTGGGATTTGTATCACAGGCGGGACCAGACTCAGCAGTCCCATCTGAGCAGGTGGCTACGAATTTTTGGAACCGGCCATGGCTTTTGATGAGCCACTTCCTTGGTTGAGAGCAAGGGCGGTCTTTTGCTTGGCTCAGGCTTGGACTCAGCGCTGCAGCGCCCTGGTGCGTTTCCATGTGCCGTCGGAGCGTAGGAGATGGGAATAGGGTATCTGCGCTATCCCAGAAGGTCCTTATAATTATATACTACCATTATGGAATTAAGCGCCAAAAGGCCACGCTTGTCATGGGGTTGGGGACGTGACAATCGTAGTGTATGTGGGGGCCTCTTGGATTTACAATATCTACTGCTCAGTTTCGCAGAGCAACCATGCGAGTGCCCCGATCGGGAATATTCAATATTCGTCCGAAAAGCCAAACCAACACTGTAAGACCTGTACTATATACTCAAACCAAAACTCGGAGAGCCCTAAAGCCTGGGCCCCCAACTCCACAATAGTCCCACATAACCCTTCTTTCGGACTCACATGAGGAAATCATACCAAGGAACCCTAAGCGTGCAGGTTTCTCTAGGGCCCACATCATTGAGGGGCCTTTATTACTAAAATAGGGTGTGGGGGTATATTATACTGCAAATATAACAAGGAAGCCCCAAAACAGTATTGGTAATTCCCAAAGGCTCCATGTACCCATATAGTCGGCCTTAAAGTGCCCACATAAGGCCCAATTACCTACTTTTTGGGCACATGGAATTTCATGGATCATTTACCCTAAGGCTCAAAATAGCCCAAAAGCCTTATATAGGATGGTCTTTGGGCCCAAAAGCCTTAATGTATGAGTCCTTAGAGCCTTAGGGTTAGGCTCCTATGGTAAACCTTGCTCCGAAGATTCTGGTCTGCGGCGACCTGGCCGACTTCCATAGCCGTTGCCTCGGCTCGAGGGCTTCGATGTCGGATGATACGGTTGATGACATGAATCTATAGGGTTGTAGGGTTTGGGGTTTAGGGTGATGGTATAAATCCTGCATTACCTTCAAGGGCCCTGAACTATGGTAATGATGGTATATTCTTTATTACGGGTAATGCAGGATGTATATCAGCAACCGTAGGGAAGGTTTGGGGTCTAGAGTTTCAGCCCGGGTTCAACAAGGTACAGAAAGTATCTACAACTACAACCTCGAACTACTATCCCTAAATCGTACCACAGGTATAGGTTTAATGGTTTGGGGTAACTTCCGGAACATCTGTGCTGCATGGGAGCGCGGGTTCTCCCGGCTGTTTCGGACAGAAAGGCAGACTGGGTAGTGCTATTGAGGCATTGACACATACACAAACACGACAAATTAAACAAGTATGGCCGCTCACATGGCAGTTGTTTTTGTTTGCCTGCTTTCTTGGTTCTAGGGTCCTAACCTTATAACTGGCTAACCAAACCTCGAGGAATTCTGCGGCTGCTCATGAATGCTTGGTTGCCGCTCCGCTGAAACGGAGGCAGCCCATGAAAAACTCCTCCAGTTCCACAACTCCGCCTGCATCAGAATCCAAAAGCCTCAGCTTCGCAGCTTCGCACGCATTGTGTATGGTTGCGGGTTTGGGAGTGTAAGACTAGGGTGCAAGATGGGCTTCTTCCTGATCTCTGATAACTGTCGTCTAGGGTGGTCGCACGCACCCCACCTAGAGGAACCCGGCAAAGCCTTATGCTCGGCAACTTATCCACCCATGGTCAGCTTCTTACACTCTTTGAGGGATTCTCTTTCTGTATACCAGAAAGAATGACTTTCGCTCATAAGGGCATCCCAAAAAGGAACCTACAAGAACTGACTACCCATTTGGGATCTGGCAGACACCACAATGGCGCACACCAATCTCGAAGAAGCTTGTCACGGGTTCATTATGGCTGCATAGACTTTTACAAGCAGTCTACAGGGTCATATAGCCTGAGAACCACCCCAAAGTTCTGCAAGCCCCACAGGTGCCTTGCATGTATGCTTCAACATCGACAAGCTATACGAGAAGCTTGCGACAAGTTACCAAAAGCACGACCCCAGCATTTCGTCATTCCTAGAAACCCGGGAGCTAAGCACAGGCCAGGGGCTTGAAAAAAGCCCATGGGTCCCACACGTCCAATCCCAACATTTCGAAGTAGTCGCGAACCGTTTGCGAGCTGATCTTCTCCTCAAACCTCGCGTTGGGATGCTCTGGTTTAGCAGCTTTTGCGTTTATGGTGACAGGGTTTCGGGCTCAAGAGATCGGTATGGGGCAGAAGTACCACAAATGGTCGTTGGGGAGTGCTATGTGTGAAGGTTCATGCGTCGAAGTTTGGCACCAACTCCACATCGCAACTTATTGCTGAAGGTGGGCGCTTAGCCTACCGAAGTCTCGGGTGGACGCGAGCTATAGCAGGGCAATGAGCCACATGCCGGCAACATCCTGGAGCCAATGCCAGCTGATTGGGAAAGCCTTCTCTGTGCAGCCCTCATTCCCTCAACGCTGACTCCAAAGACCAGAAAGCACTGCACCAGACATGCTCTTAGTGGAACTCATGAAGGTGCCCACGATTTGTCAAACGAGGCAATCTACAGCATGTCATGCTGCTGCCGCGGTGGCTGGCTACCCTCCTAACTCTTGAGAATCCGTCGTGTCTCATGATACTACGCTCTCCGAACATGGGTGCAGCCGGGCATCATCGGGAAGGTGATTCCGCCAACATCGTGGTGTCCGATCTTGTCAAACAACGTCCGCAGCTTTTGAAGATGTTGCTCCTGCGCCAAAGTCAGGGAAAGGCAGCCTACTGGCGAAGACCCTTGGCTTTCGGTGCAAGACCATCGGCTCGCCATAGGTACACATGCACACATTCGACGACGACGCCACTCATCTGCAAGCATTCTGAACACTTCGATACTCAAGTCTCGCAGCTGAAGCGGTAAATCCTCCATGCCCTGCTGATCCCAGCAAGCCTTGTTGTCGAGCATGTTTTGAATCAATGTGGCGTGATCACTCTGTGCCGACTCAATGGCCGACTGGCAGAACACCTTTGCTCATCCGGGCATGCAGTCTAAGGTCTCTCGCTCTCTCTCTCTTTATCTTTTTCTCCCTCTGTTTTTTTCTCCGAGAAAGAGGGAGACTCCCTACGTATGTGTGTGTGTGCGCGCGTGCGTCTGTGTGTTTATGTGAAAGATGCCCACACATCAGCTTGCACGTGTAAACAGATATATGACGTTGTACTTCTTCCCCTGGCTGTCATTTCACATTGACATGCCTGCATATACGTATATGATTAGACACATGTCGCTGAAGATGTTGTTTGTATATCTATTTACATACACTTGTATGCATGCATGTATGTAAGTATGTATGTATGTACGTATGTAGGTAGGCGTGTATGTATGTGTGTATGTCTGTGCATGTGTGCATACTACCACGTATGTATATATATATATATGTACATGTATATGTGTTTATGTGTATGTATATATATATATATATCTACCTGTACGTATCACAAGCAGCATGCTTGAACGTGTACAGGTGGATAAGAACATGTAACTATACATATATATATATATATATATATATATATGTGTGTGTGTGTGTGAATGTGTAAAATGATATAAGCACAGGTTTGCAGATACTGATGTGCATAAACACGCCCACCGACAGACACAAACACACACATATACATATATGTATATATACATATATAGACATGCACATTATGTGTGTATGTGGAGAGAGAGAGAGAGAGAGAGAGAGAGAGAGAGAGAGAGAGAGAGAGAGAGAGAGAGAGAGAGAGAGAAAGGGAGACAAAGAACTGAACGGTATGTATCTAAACAATGCAAACATGTGTGTGTATGCGTGAATATACATAGATATGTGTTTGTAAATATGTATACCCATATACATTCATGCAAATGTATTTATGTGGGTATGAATGTCGATGTGTTTGCGGCCAATCCGTGCCTGATGTGGTGCGTATATATATATATATATATATATATATATATATATACATATGTAAATATGTACACATATGCGCGCACATGTGTGTGCACGTGTGTGTGTGTGTGTGTGTAGCTGCGTATGCATATTCATACATATATACATATACAAGCATACAAATTATATAAACATACACGCATTTACACACTTAAACATAGATACAGACACACACACACACATCCCAAACGACAGCAGTATCAGCAACAACAACAGCAGCAACAGAAACGTCGAAGAGTAGTGATTACTAAAAGCAACATGATACCAGCCCAAGCAACAAGCAGATCAAAGCAACAATACCGGTGAGCAAGGACGAGCGCAATATCACCATCAACAGCCGAATAGACGTGTGCCAGCAGAAACAACGGCAAGAGCTGCACGAGGAACGTAACGGTAATCACACAGCAGGCGCCACAACAACTATACTAAGCTCGAGCAGCATCAACAGTACATGAACCCAGCAAGCCAGAAGATCATCACCACCAAGGCACCAAGTAGCCATATCTGCAACAGCACCAGCAGTGGTGACGACACATGCTAGCAGCAGCAGCCTAACCAGCCCACGTGTAAGTAATGCACCCACACAAAATGATAGCAACAGCAGCAGCAACATCTTCATGGTCGTGAATACACAAGAGCTTCACAAATACTTTTGCAAGAGACGAGTTGAATAAATCATTAGAGTCTAATTAGAGACCGACGAAGGACAAGTGTCTTAGACAACCCATCGATCAGTGTAGCCAAGGAGCAGCGGTAACCACGTTCAACACAGCCAGGTACGAGAAAGCAATGAACCAGATAAAGCATGCCTTCCAGAAGTCTGAGACGTATCCGAGGGGCTTCAAGACCTCTTCCCAACTAACGCCGCCAGTGATGCTCATGAAAAGCGCGATCATGCTTGTAAGAAGAGTTCCGAAATAGCGTGTCGATGCATCGAGGACGTCTGCTGGCAGTTCCGGATTCGCTGGGTCACTCTTGTAGTCAAAAACTGCCTGTGAAAAGAGTATGGCAAACACATAGATGATCAGGCCAAGGAGGAGCAACGCCCAGAAAAGAGCTTTCATGGTGTGCAGAATCGATTGAACCAGCGTCCGTAGGGCCATGACGAAGCGAAAGATACGGACAAACTGGACGGTCTTCAGCACCCGTGTCAGCCGGACGATGCGCATGGCTTTCAATGTCGACAACCCGGAGATGCTCTCCCAGCTATTGTCTTGCACCATTTCTTGGATCACCTCCACAATCACGTCCCAAAGGGATGAGACAACCTTACTTTGCCCAGTATCCCAAAAAGGAAAATAAAAAGGCCGAACTGTGGGATTCTTGTGCACCCCAAAAAATTAAAAAAACACAGGCTCCCTACTCTACTCTTAGAGCACCACCAAAAAAGGTAAAAGGTTGCCTACTCCCAGGACATCCCAGGACCCCCCCCCACGTGCCCTTTGCTAGAGCCCTTGTGGCCCTCAATAGTGAATATTTGGGGTCTATTAGAGGGTAGTTGGGGGGTCTAGGTACCCCAAACCCCAAAACCCTAAACCCTACCGAGAAACGATAACGGTATCCAGGAGAGCCCAGGCCCAATCCTCGGAACAGTAGTAGCGGCCGCGGCTATCGGCGAGTCGCAGTGCCAGCTCGAGCCTTTGCCATAGTTTAGTATCATTTTAAATTTTTATGGGTACTTAAACCCAATAAGGAATCAAGATTTAAATTTTAAACCCTATCCCAACCATGAACTAGGAGCAGGAAGAGAACGGAGAAGCTGTAGTGGAAAACCGTGTAGCTTGTAGGCCGTGGCCCTTGATCGTCGAGAACCCACTGAATATCCATGCCTCTGCGTCGAATTCAAAATTAAGTCAGGGTCATATTTTGAGCAATGTAGGGAACTAAAGTAACTAAAAGCTATCCCAAATCGGTACCCGGTGCCAATGAAGATGGAGTTGGCCACGACGACAAGGCCGAAGAATGCGTCGAAGCTTGGATTCTGAACAATGAGAGATGCCCATGACATGCTGGGACCCCCCAGCCTCCTCGCAAGGCTTGGTTTTGGATGTTGTTTTCCCCCTTCGGCGCTAGGGTTTTGGGTTTGCAGGTGTGAAGAGCTCTCTAAAGAGAGGAGCTCAAAATGATAGGCAACGAGCTTTGCACAAATCTTTACTTATTGCCTGTTTGCGCCGCTTGTGTTGTCAGAAATAACATGCAAGTCTGGAGGTCAAGTCGGACGCCGACTGCAGCAGTGTCAGGCTGGAAGCAATCCACCTGGACACCCTGAATCATTCTCACATCCGACATCCAAGTTGCAAGCCCAAGCCCTGAGCTGGAAGTCCAGGAAATCCTGAAGCTCAAACCCGCAGACTAATCCACAAATCCTGGCCGCAAAGCTGATGCCTCCTTGGAGTGCCGTAGTCACCTACGTGGTCTGAGAATCGCTTCCGCATTGTCATAGACTCAACCCAGTCCTGAGCGGTTTGTCTCACGCTTGTGTCTCTCTAGGCTCCGGATTGAGTAGCAGTGTCTGGGGCTTAGAGGCATTGCAGGCTCGCCGTCTTCTTACGATGGAAGCTTACTGCTTTGACTGATGAACGAAGAAGCTTTCATATTCAGGCCTTACTCTACCAGCAGTCGTATTAGCGTCGATGCTTCCATTGCTGGTACGATGGCGATGGCGACGGCGTCAGCGGAAGCCGCACAGGTGCAACAATCATGCAGCAATGGACTACATCAAACTCAGAACGATCGCAGAGGTTGAAGCAGCACCATTGCCTAATGCACAGTGAAGACGTCGTGGTGGCCGTCGTTGTTGTAGCCGTCGTCGAGTAACAGTGGTAGTGGCAGTGGCAGCAACAAGAGCAATGATTCGTAGTATTTGGTAGTAGTAGCAGTAGTAGTAGTAGTAGTAGCAGTAGAAGTCGTCGTCGTAGTCGCAGCTGTAGTAGTATGCAGTAGCTGGTAAGTAGTAGCTAGCAGTAGCAGTGGTAGTGGTAGTAGCAGTAGTTGGAATAGCAATAGTTGACAGGAGGAAGAATATGCAGCAGCAGAAGTAGCTTGTGGTACCCCTACTGACCTACTGCTGCTGCTACCACTTCTGCTACCGTTGCTGGTACTGCTGCTGTTACCGCTGCTGCGCTTGCCGGCTACGGCTACGGCTACGGCTACTGCCACTGCCGCTGCCACTGCCGCTTGCACGACCACTTGCACCGCCACTTGCACTGCCACTTGCACTGCCACCACTGTTACTGCTACTGACTGCTTATTGCTGCTGCTACTGCTGTTGCTGCAGCTGCTGCCGCTACTCCATTATGGTAGCCCTAGTGACAGCAGCACCTGCAGCAGCCACGGTCGCGGTGCAGTTAAACTCGCTCGCACTGCCGTACTACAGGTAACTGGGTGTTCTGATGGTGGCATCGGTGCTGCTGGCAGCACTGGCATCACCAGGCAGGCGAAGCAGCAGACACAACAACAACAACAACAACAACAACAACAACAACAACAACACCACCACCACCACCACCACCACCACCACCACCACCACCAGCACCACCAGCACCACCAGCACCACCAGCACCACCAGCACCACCAGCACCACCAGCACCACCAGCACCACCAGCACCACCAGCAGCAGCAGCAGCAGCAGCAGCAGCAGCAGCAGCAGCAGCAGCACCACAACCACCACCACCAACAACAACAACAGCAACAGCAACAGCAACAGCAACAGCAACAGCAACAGCAACAGCAACAACAACAACAGCAACAACAAGAACAACAACAACAACAACAACAACAACAACAACATCATCATCAACAACAACACCAACGACAACACCAACACCAACACCAATACAACCACCACCACCAACAACAACAACATCAATTTCCACGTTAGCAGCAACCACAACAGCAGCAGCACCGCCACCACTAACACCAACACCGACACCACCACCACAACCACCACCACCAACAACAACAGCAACAACAACAACAACACCAAGACAAACAACACCGACACCACCACCACAACCACCACCACCACCACCAACAACAACAACAACAGCAACAGCAACAATTTTATTGGACGCTGAGCGAGCGGGCTCTGCTCATTGCGGGCGAGCAGAAACTTCGGAAGCGTGCCATCCCCGAGTGTGCCGTGAGCCAGCGCCACCGAGGTGAGCCATAAGCCAGCACCACTCCCTTAGAATCTGACCTGCCGACATTCTTATAGAGGTTACGCGGTCTTCGCCCGGCGGCCTTGTAAAGAAAAAGAAACAGACTGGCGCTTTGCGCGAGGGGACTGCCCATGCGAGAATCGCAGGTACCTCCTTCATCCGTTTCTGAGAACTACGACCGAAGTCAGGCCCCGAGGCCTCGCGTAAAACAAGCCAAAACGAACTGACCTAACAAAACCAACAGAGAAGACCGCGCAACCCCTATAGGATCCTCAGTGAAGGAAAAAGAGGAGCCGATGCTACAAACGTTAAAAGAGAAAGGGCCTAAGTCAAGAAGAGCAGCGCTGCAGACTGTACACAGCAGCAACAGCTCTTGGGCACCAGCCTCTAGGGGATAGGCCACAAGAAGTTGACTTCAGTTACAAAGGCGTTGCCCGTTTTTTACGCGAGCGATGCCCGAAACTCCTAACGTGACAGCCCGACTCACAAAGTCGTCGTCATGTAGCCTCCGTCACCCTCAGTGTGAGTCATTGCGTCCAATACTCACGAACTGGCAGCCGGTGGGTCGTACTCAGAAGAGCCGTCTCCCAGAGTTCCCGTCTAGTGGCGTCCCACACTAGGTAACTCCCGACTACCAGCGATGGGCCGTAAGGATAATTCGTCGTCAAGCAAAACACGTGGGCCGTCACTCCTAGCACTGCCTGACCCCGTCGGTAACAGGACAGTAACGAACACACCTGGGAGGGCCGTAGCCGTAGCCCGACACCCATAGCACAGCAAGCGCGTCCGCTTAACGACTGTACCCAGATGTGACGTGGAGCCGTACCAGGTAGACACCGTGCTGGAACTGAAGACGTTGGCCAACTCTGCTGAACCTGAGTCCCCAGTGTCCCAATCTGCGCCTTGTCTTGTAGACAAGTCTGGCCCGGCGGCCCCCGAGAGGCCTCCCCCTCAAGAGAGGATAGCCCCTCTAGGCCCTCAAGGGCACCCCATAGCAAGAGGAGTCCCTGGAATGCCCGTCGGGGCCAGCATTGGGAGGATGCTGACGCGTTGTGAGTCACCACGTTGCGCCTAGCCTGTCCTGAGTCTGACTTGCTCCCAGGCGCTGGCGGCTGAACAGAAGTGAAGCGCAGAAAACACTCAACCGTGACGAAGAACTCTCGATCGCACTGGCTTCGTAGCAGCTGGTGGCAGTCCACTGTGCCGTTGAAGGAAAAACTAGTGCTCGAAGAAGACTGCATGAGAATACCAGACGATCCGTGTCCTTCTTGCGGAGGTGTACCAGTTAAAGCGCAAAACCAGAGCGCCAGCAAAACTGCGCAGGAGAGACCGTGAGCTGTACCTGGGTGTCTTGTCGTGTAGCTGGAAAGTCGAAGAGAGGAGCGGAACGAGGCCTCAACTCGAAAGCTTCCTTCAGGATACCCAGGTGCAGAAGATGGCCAACCCATGACTGGGGCCGCCCCTTGAATGGCTTGGTGCGGCAGGTCCTTTTGTAAATGTAAAAGCATCGGCAGGAGAAAAGCACTGAGGCACAGTCGACGCGCCTTCCGCTAGTTTCGCCGGAAAGAGAAAACTCGATCCGACTCCCTTCACCCCGCGGAAAGGTGAGAACCCTACCGCGTACCTCTTGCCAATGTTGTGTAACTGCAGACAGAGGCCCGGGAATTGGGACCCGGTAGATCACAGCGACACGTGGCTCCAGGGATGGCTATGGCTCAATAAGAGGACGGCCCCTTAAGCTTCGCAGAAGGGGGACGTTGCGAGCCTCTAGCGTTGGTACCCAGAGCCTTGTTAGCAAAGCTACACAGCCTGCTGTGATCCATAGCGGCTACAACAACAACAACAACCACGACACCACCACCACCACCACCACCAGCAGCACCAGCAACAGCACCAGCAATAACAGCAACACCACCAACGCTACCAACACCAACACCAACAGCAGAAGAGGCCAAGGATTATTTCGAAAGCCCAGCACTGCACGAGATTGAAAACCTGACACATCCAGCTTGGGTACTACAGGAAGCATGGGACTGCTGTCGACGACTATGGTGCAATAATCAGAGACACTGTAAATCCCACAACCCCCCCCCCCCCCCGAAACCTCAAAAACTTGCAATACTCATCCTGCACCAAGCCCCTGAAATGCCTGAGGCCCTTCAACCCTTCTTCTTGCGACTGGTGCGCTGCA
This sequence comes from Symbiodinium sp. CCMP2592, assembly GCA_905221615.1. NCBI lineage: Eukaryota > Dinophyceae > Suessiales > Symbiodiniaceae > Symbiodinium > Symbiodinium sp. CCMP2592. The sequence continues at coordinate 880,115 of CAJNDT010005947.1, forward strand.
TCAACTCGTAGTTGAGAGTCCTTCCATGGCTCGTTAGAGTAGATAAACCCTTTTTCCAGAACCCAAGCCTAGTTCATGGTTGGGATAGGATTAAAAACGTACACCTTTATTCCTTATTGGGTTTAAGAACCCATGAAATCATGAAAATGTAAAATGTTACCCAACTATGACAAAGAAGCCTGGCTAGGACAGACCTACGACGCAGGGTGCTTTGCCTGGCTTACGCGTCATGTCGACAGAACAACGAGAACGTACCCTGTAGGCCGAGCTGCAGGGATTACCTACATACCTGCATGCCTGCATATGCACATCCATACAACCCCACATGCAAACGCGCATGGTCTCAACCCATCAGCGTGTCTCCGTCCTCCTCGGTGTAAGAGCGAAGGGGTGCTTCGTTGCCACGTGCCGGAGAGTCTCGGCAGCATAGCTGAGAAGCAGGGCTTCGGGATTTACGGGTCTAGCCATGGGCTCCAACTTGGTTTTGGGTGCAGGGACTGCATATAGGGCCTATATAGGGCCCAGTCAAAGCCTGAGACATGGGCATGGTCTCTGGCAACGGTTTTTTGAGTTTATAGGGTTTAGGGTGTTTTGACACTCACACTCGGACAAAGCCTGGCAAGGTCTGTAGCAATCCTGGTCCTTCGTTCACAAGCAACAGGCATTTGGGTTTAGAGTTTAAGGTTTAGGGGAGTCTCTGGGCACAAAAATGTGTTTCAACAAGGCTTCTGGGGATTGAGCGTCAGCAGCATGAGAGTATGACTGAACTACATGAACAAGACCTGCGCATTGCTAAAAGCCGCACCGACAAGCCGGAGGAGCATCTTCCCAACAGGGGGCTGAAGCCAACTCAACAAAGAACTTGTTTCATCCTGACTTCGCCGTGGACTGCAGCACGCAGTGGCGACATCCCCCGCTGCGGATCCTTTGAGAACCCGAAGCTTGCACCTTGAACCGAGCTTCGGCTCACTTCTGAAGGTGGAACGTCAGAAAATGACGCCGACGTCTGCTTCCTGATTTCGACTTAATGAAGTTCAGCTCAAAGCATAGACCGCCAGAAACAGAAGTATGTTGTAGTATATGCTTTGTATTTTGCACATATCAGGCTGTATTAGGTTGTATTTTGTATGCCACAGACCCCAAACTGTTCTGCTGCGGTCTGTCCTTGTCTCTGGTGTGTTTGGGAGCACTTTCGCAGGTCGCGACCTTGAACTAGGTGCATCACTTCCATGCCTTGGCGCATGGCAACTTAACTTCCGTTGAGTTCGGAAGCAAAATGGAGCTTGCATGTTTTGGGTTTGGGCATTGGAGAGTTCAGCTGTGCGGGCGTAGAGCTTTGGGGGCTTTTCTGGGTGCTTGAGGCTTGGACAAAGGGCTCTGCCCAATTTCTGAGAGTAAAGCAGCTGAGTACGACTATATACTAGCTTACTGCTTAGTTGCCAGGCATTTAATCTCAGTTGAATTTTTGGCTTCGGCACCAACAATGGAGAAGCCCAGCGAGGTCCAACCGATCTTGATGATCCATGGGACGCTGCGTTGATTAGGCCTCTTTGATCTCTTACAGAGCAACGTTGTTCGTGGTGTAAAGACTCCTGAATATGGACCTCTGTAGAATCACATCCTGAACGTAAGGACCCAAGACCCGGACCTCAAGACTGAAGCCACTGTACACTGAATCAGGAGAAGCCAGCTCCCTCAATCTGGCTGCAGGATCTCACTCGACTTTCCGCACATTCGGACCCCAGGGGTCCACCTCTGAACTAAGAACCCTCGGCCGGGTAACGCCGCTCGACTGAGAAGCACATCTTGTTGGCACAACCGCTCCATGACCAGTTCGTGGTGGCTCTGCATGGTTGCAAGAAGCCTGGGTCTGGATTTCTCAGGTTCTGCAGGGTCTTGTGGAAGCTGTGGTCATCAGGGAATGGTGGCTTTGGGGCTCCACTACAAAGCTGCTATCTTTGAGCTTCATCGAATGCTATGAACTCAGAAGAGGTACAGCGCCGTGTCAGGGTGGACAGCGGCTCTCTTTTCATCGTCCGGAGGACTTGCCGGAGAAGCATCGGCCTAGAGCGAGGGTGGGTAAGGTCCAACTCGAGAATGAGTGCGTGTGTATCTCTGTACAGGTGTGCGCAGACTACTGTTGCTTGCCTTTGCTGACCGTGGCTCCAAAGTGGAAACTTTCATGAACTACAGGCCCGGGCTTGTGAGGCCTCGGAAGCTGCCATTTGGACACACAGCGAGTGGCAGGCAGCAAGAAGTCTGCTCTAGAAAATAGAATTAGCTGTCATAGGCTAAGCATTTGTCGACAAAATCTTGATTGAAGCTCTGTCAATAAGCCCGCGGCTGCAGATTTCCGTGCAACAGAGGATACGAATGACAGCTGGAACGTACCGGGGGAGCTAGCGAACTCCTCTCATGCCTGCACCTGCTGCTCCTGTATGTCTGGTACTGCCGGTGGTAGTGGAAATGGCTGCCATTCAGTACTACGTGTAGTAGAATCCAAGTCGAGATGGGCTGCCTCCACGACACTGAACACCACCTCTACTGTCCGCATCACAGGGCGGGCATCGTAAGCTGAATTGCTTTTCCGTGGCGGCAAGCGTCTTTGCACAGGTCAACAGTTCGCTGCGCGACATTCTCTGCCGACCGGACACTACATCGACGGGAAAACTCACAGGCCAAGGCATGCCTCTTCAACACAAATTGGCTGTAAAACACTCCAGACTGTTGCACTGGTTGCGTTTTCATTAATTACTTCTTGCATCTAGTTCTTGCATCGAGCCATGAGAAGAAGAGTTTGGGTTCGCGGGTGTGCGTGAATACGTGTGTGCGTGGCCTGGAAGAGGGGAGACAGAGGGAGGGAGAGAGAGAGAGAGAGAAAGAGCGAGAGAGAAGAGAGCGACAAACAGAGAAAGACAGAGAGAGAGAGAGAGAGAGAGACGTGGGTGTGCGTGAACGTGTGTATGTGCGCCTGGAAGAGGGGAGACAGAGAGAGAGAGAGAGAGAGAGAGAGAGAAAAGGGAGCGACAGAGAGAGGGTGAGACAGAGAAGAGAGAAAAGAGGAGAGAGAGGGAGAGGTAAGAACTTGCATCCTCTAACCAGTGTCTACGCTGGCACCAAGAGCCTGCCTTGTCATTCTGACAATGTGAAACAGCAGCAGCCTGTTTCAGCCGCACAAAAATCTAAATTCAAAAATGACCCGACATGGGTTTCAACCTCTGTCCACCAAGCTCAAACCGGAAGTATGACTAACATATCCCAAGATGTGTCAGCTTCCTCAGCACCGTTCTTCGCGTTATTCGGGTCCTATCCTTCGGTGAGGCATCTCGCATTATGCCAGTGTCTCAAGAAAGACTTACAAGCGGTCAAGGCATCCAGTGTGCCCCGCCTTCAGACCGGAGCACACGCTCAGGCATAAACACACGCACAGCTCGAAATTCCAGCTAACAGGCGAATAGTCAGAATCACCCTGAAAGCGGGTGATGTGGCAGATATTGGCGACCAGCCGGAGACAACTGTAAGAACAAGTTCTTGAAACTTCAAAGCTGTGCACAGGACACACCCCGCGAGAGAGAGCTAATGAAATCTCTCAATGTGGTCATGTCATCTCTCAGCTTGACGATTTCATCCTCCTAGGGTATAAGGGTTTAGGGCTGGTTTGCCTCAGGTTTTGGGTCTGGAGTTTTGGGTGAGGGTCGTCATCTGCAGAGTTGCGTGTCTGACAGGACCCTGACAACCATTAGAGCTTTGGAGAAGCAAACTCTTTACTGCACAATCCCAGTTGGGGCATCCAGTGAACGTCACGATGCCACAGTTGTCCGTGATACTTTTCCATAAGAATGACAAGACCGATGATGTACATCTCCTCCTGCTCCATTGCGCCTTCTCCTACGATCCTGCTGTAATCAGAAACATGCTCCTTATGCCTCATGACAAGTCATCGTCATCATGATCACCATCATCACCATCATCATCATCAAGATGAACAGAATTCACTGCCACAGTCGATCTTGGTATTGATGCGGGAACCCGGCCTGGATGCTTAGGCTTTCACCCACCCAACACATGCGATCACAAGGAGCAAGGCCTTATGCTTGCTGAGGTCTGAAGACACGTCCAACTGTCAACGCTCGCGAGTGGTGGGAAGTTGGCTTCATCAACCGATAGTTACTATTTAAAAGCCCATGCGATGCTTGGATGCGCGCAACCGGTACCCACTAAACAAGTCCCAAAAGGCCTTGTAACAAAGCCGTAGGACCTGAACACTGATTCCCAAGCGCCGCCAGGCGTCCATGTATCTTTGGAATCGTCCCTGGCTGCGGATGAGCCAAGTCTGGTCTTGAATGAGCTTCCCCACATCCATGGCTTTGGCCTGAGCTCCCACCATAGCAGGAATCCTAAGTCCTAAGGTCAGGAGGACTGGGCAAACATGCCCCCGATTAGAAAGTAGGATGCAGGTCTGCAGGTTACAGGACACCGGCCATCAGCAGGTCGAACCAAAGAATTCGATCCAGAATCTAGAATGGGATCTCGCTCGTGCATGGGCTGAGCGTCCACAGCGATCATGTCGCCCTAGTGCCAGAATGTAGCGCAGAGAGGCTTTCCCCGGCCTAAACCCCAAAGGCTGAAAGGCCCGAAAGCTCCAAAACCGTACGCCAGTCAGGTCACAGCTCCGCTAAATCTCAGGCAACCCAGGAAGAACTCCTTCAGGAAGTGAATTCTGAATAGATTGCCGTAACAGTATAAGAGGCCTGCACCAGTAGCATAAAGGATGTTCGCGAAATACTTTATCAACATAGCATCACGTTGATTAACCATAGCATGCAGCATTAACTGACAATTCATAAGCGGTATAGAGATCAGAGATCCGAAGAAGCACTGCATCCCAGGCCCGGGTATACTCAGAAACTCTGCATTCCCTAAAAACCCTACACCCCAAAACATCCCAAAACCAGAGGTGTCCTAAACCCCAAACCAATTTACCCGCAAACCAGAGGTCCCCTAAAGCCTACTTAAAGGATCATGGGACTTAGTAAGTAGGTTATAATTGGGGTTCTAAGTCCCCTAAGTGGGGTTATCCTAATTATAACCTACTTATAACCTTAATTACTAAGTCCCATGAGCCTTTAAGTATACACCCACCAGAGGCTCCCTAAACCCTATCAGCCCTATCTCTGGTGGGTTTCGGATTTCGGGCTCTCTGGGCTGGCATAACTTCGAGGGTCCTGTTATGGCTTAATGCTTAGAAGGCTTACTATTATACGGGCTGTAAGGGGATACTATACTTCTAAGGGTTACCATAAGGGATGTAAGGGCGTACTACTGCTGGTTCAGGCCCCTGGACAAAACGGCAAGGCCGCAAAGCGGTCTTCACTGCATAAGATGTGGGTGCCATGGTTCGACCCTACCCACTCCGCGAACATGCACCTGCCCTCCTTCCCTGAAACGCGTCCTCGATCTCCACAAAGCCGCCACCATCCGAGTCCAGCAGCTTGAAAAAGGACCATGGATCCCAAACCTGGGACAAGAAGTTGAAGTTGAAGAAGTTCGGTTTGGGTTTAGGGTTGGTGGTTTGGGGTTTAGTTTAGGGCTCATGAAGTTGAAACCTGGATCAACAAAGGCGACAACCTTAGACCTTGCTCCCAAAGTCCTAGACCTTAAAGCCTTGATATAGGGGCCTAGCTAATTACCTGCACTCTTGTGGGGGATTCCTTAATACGGTTGTAGTCGTAGTTTCAATTACCCCAAATCCTGTTCTAATTATTAAGGCCCCTATAGTATCCTACAAACCCAAGAAGCTTCCACCCCAACAGGTGTGCACCCGAAGTTCGCATCCTGAAGACACGAGCCCCCCAGGATTCTTTCGGGGTTCTGGCGCAGCCGAATTTTCCCTGCAGACTTCTGCGGGGTTTCCAAAAATCCAAAACCGCTCTTCCTATCAAGTTTTGACTTTGGCATTCAACGTCTTCCGTTACGCTAAGCTTCACATTAAACCCCGATTACTATCAACAACACTAGACTCTGTGGCACTTGGGACATTTCAGGCCGCAATAGAAGACAACACCGTTGAGAGGAAGGGTCCCTCGAAGACCTCGGGACAAAGATCTGACCAGGAAGCTGGATCGTGCTGGAATTCCGTGTTTGGGGAGTTCTGGGGCACAGAGGCTCTCAAAAGTTATATATATATATATATGTATATATGTGTGTTATGTACTTTCTAGGAAGCATGGATCGCCGTTGGAGCGTCGGAATTGGGTTTTGAATGTGAAGACGCCCTATGCATCCGGGCAGCATCCAAGCCCAGCGTCTCAAAGTACTCACGAACTGGGCCGGAGTTGATCTTCTGCTCGAACATGCCAAAAGTGATCCCTCCGGCTTCTTCGGCTCCGAGCTTGCTAAAGAGAGTCCGAAGCTTCCTTGGCAGTGCTTTCCAGTACGGATGAAAATCGTTGCACATGGCTTTGGCTTTTGCGCCTACAAGCTGTGTTGGCAGACACAGTCTTACATGTTGATGAAACACTGTCTCATATATACTGTCTGCGTAGAACCAGTTTCACGAAGAATGTGCACAGCTCCTGCACAATAAAAAACCTCGACACACCACAGGAAAATCGCGACGCCAAGCTTCCGCAGGTGCGACTCCTTGTTGTCGAGCATGTTCTGCACAACTGTGGCGTGGTCCTTCTGCGCCGACTCTATTGCTGATTGGCAGAAGACTGCTGTCACCTGGGGCATTGAAAAAAAAAACTGATGAAGGCACCGACCCCATCAAACTGCTAAAGAGTTTGGGGGGGGCAGTTTAAGAAGAAGAAACGTTGATGAAGGCACTCAATCCAGCAAACTGCTGTGGTCTTTGACGGGGGCAGCCGCCAAGTGGTGCAGCAGACTAGAAGGACCAGGGCAATGGGTGTCACAAGCTCGCAAGCTTGCACTGCATGTGATGCTGCTTGGGAAGTAAGGCAGGCGCAAAGTCAGCCGTAAAACCACGCAACCGAACTACAGCAGAAGCACGCAACCCATCAATCGGCGAAAAGCCAATCGAATCGACAGGCACTTGGACAGCTTGTGAGTTGCGAATACAACAGCTGCCACAACAAGAAGGGGCATGCTGCCGCCAATGACATTGGTTGATAAGAAACACGGGACGCATACTGGAGGAAGTACAGAAAACGTCATGCGTAGGCTGAACGATGATTCTGCAGGCAACGCATAAGCTCAAGCTGCCGCTTGCCGAAGACCCACGAACATAGGCCCAGTAACGTTTTCTTTCGGTCTATCTGATCTGTCTATCGGCCCACCTATCAATATCTGCCTATTTATCTACCTATCCACATGCACAGCCATGCACGCTGTTTTTTGGCACAGATTCGAGAAGCAAATAGCTGGCGAGGCAGAGAGAGAGTGAGAGAAAGAGAGAGAAAGAGAGAAGGAACGGCATGTATTGATGAAAACAGGCAGGTGAAGGTCTTGATACATGTATGTACACAAGACTGCTGCACACGTTCATGAATTCCGTCTCATTCGTTCGATTTTAAACAGAGAGACTACACGCTGAGTCTGTGAGTATGTAAGTGCGCATCCTTGTGTCTTGGCTAGGTGGGTCAGATCCTTGTTGAGCCGCTTTCTGATGCCACGCCTTCTCTTTCTCTCTCTGTCTCTCTCTGCCTCTCTCTCTCTCTCTCTCGCTCCCTCTCTCTGTTCCCCTGTGTCCAGCGGATTGTGTCTCTCTGTTTGTTCCAAACGTGTCCAAGGGATTGAACGGACACTGTGCTGTCATGGCTCAAAAGCGTGAAGGGAAATGCACCCTGGTTTTGCAAACAGAGCTCTGGTTGCCACCGAGCTGCAACGTTTAACACCTCAGCTCACGTTCACTTGAATCCCAAGAGAAACAATGGCCACTGTAACACCTTTTAGCCAATATGTTTTGATTCACAAGTTGGCCTCATAACGCCGTCAAGTAGCGGCAAAATATGTGAAGGCCACATAGAAGATGAAAGCAAGCCCCCAATACCATGACACCTCTGACAGCGGCCGAATAGCCACTTCCCAGCTAACTCCTCGGCTGCATAGAGAAGATGAAAGACGTGAAAAGATGAGGGTAGGGCTGACTAGAAACCCCTCTCCACTGTGCTTAGGCTTGACGGCCATTTTGGAGTTTAGGGAAGTCCTCTGTATGCTTCTGGCTTTAAGCTAGTTTGTTGTTCTGGATGGGATTCTCCCTGCTGTTACAGCCCGTTTTGCTTTAGGAATATTTAGGAGCCATGACTCAAGATGACCGCGACTATGCCCAAAACGATGCTAGTGGCTGCTTGAAGTGAAGGTATGCGTGGGGGATTGATCTCGACTTGGTTGCTGCTCTCCCCACCAGAGCTGTAATGAATGTAGGTGTGGCTGGCTTGCACTCTCCACAGACTGAACCCTGTCTCTCCCTCTTACTTCCACACGTGCAATCCTATGCAGGCAGAACCGGCGGCCGTTCCTTTTGCACTCACTGCCGGCGGCGGTTCGTCTGTGCAACGGGATAGCTCTGATTGCTCAGGATAGAAGACACATATAGCACTTAGCTATGGGCATTGACTTGAGCCAAACGTTGCGTTGGCGGTCACATAGAAAGGTAAAGATGAGGGATGCGTAGCATGCCCCCTTAGAGTCGAGGGACGCGTAGCGTGCCCCCTTCTCTTGCACTTTACACGGTCTTGCTCACAGCTCTTATAGTGACACCTTAGAACTTGACAAGGCATCGCAGTCCGTTCGCACCCCCCATGAGTTGCGTCTCCGACGCTGCTCACCCGGAAGATGGCACGATAGGACAACAGAAAATGTTCCGCCGCAACGTTGGCATTGAAAATCAGAGCTTTGCATCCCAATTAGAAACGTTGTGACACTCATCTACGTCAGTAACGATCCCCTGAAATGACAAACGAATCAGGCGTCACCGAAGAAAGAAGCATTCGCGATGGCATTCCATGGGCGAAGCTCAGAGGTCACGAACTGATAGGCGAGGAAGACCAAGCGTTGATTCATCTCCATCTTCGCGTGGTCGCAGGATCGCGGTCCCAGGGCCGGAGGTTTTCCTCTGGATACTGTTCCCGATGCTTTTCCTTGTCCTTGCCTTTGTTTCGGCCTTTGCCGGCGGTGTAGTCGTAGTAGGAGTTGGAGTTCCAGCCTCCATGCTGCTCACCTCCGGTTCTCCCACGCCCTTTTGAAGGTCCCTTGGCCGAAGAAGCGCTTTCACGTTCCTCCGTAGTGACAGGCGTGTCCAGGATGGAAGTACCACCTGGAGGGAGATAGTCAGCGGCCGAAATGTGGTGTAGGGCTTCAGTACGCTTGGTCGTCGGGTTTTGCTGTCTCTCAGCCTTGGATCTGTTCAATCTGTCCATGAAATGCGCAGGCATTTGCACACTGTGGTCCACCAGCAAGCCGATGGTCTGGACTGACTGATCAGAATGAGTCAGCAGAATACCGACGGGGTCGATGTACAAGAAGTCCACCGGTCCAGTTGGCGTTGGTCGTAGCACTGAGAATTGTTGGTGTCCCGTCACCATTGGAATCACCTCGCACAGGACGTTCAGGCAACAAAAGTGCATAGCCTTCACATCTTCATCCCTTTCGCTCTTCAAGTAAGTAGTAGGGTTGAAGTTGTCCCTGCCAATTCCCATCATGTTGGCTCCCCGTGTAAGTAAAGAAAGCATCTGGTTCGTCCGGAAGCGCTTCAAGGTGTAAGTCCCGTTGGGATCATACTGCTTGAGGTTCTCAGGCTCCTTGGCAAAGCGAATGATCTCCTCATCAGTCACATCCTTGCTCACACCCGTTTCCCTATCCACTGCCGCCAAAGATCCCCACTTTCCGAGCACATCATAGCGTTGGCCAAGTGCGAAACTTTCCTCATCTGGAACAACGGCATAGTCGCCCACTTTGCGAATCCTGACCAAGCCTTGTAGATGGATCTGCATACCACGTATGCCATGTACGAAAGAGCGGTCATGTTCGCGTCAATGCAATGGGCATTTCGCTTTCCAGAATAGTAGGATGGCTGCATGGCGGTACGTGCAAGTTGTAGCTCAGGATCGATGTTCAAAGACTGGCCGGTAATGAAGACGGGACGACGTTCCTGTGCAATTGCCTCTGGTACTGCGTCATCAAAGTCCTCTCCTGGCTCTATGTCCATTTCTTCATCAGGTTCCTGTTCTGGATCGTCCTCCGCGATGACAGATGGTTCTGGGATTTCCTCAGGTTCCGCAACGGTCTCTACCTCCATGGCTTCCTGCTCCTCTTCGGGCGCCTCAGGCACTGCGGCTGCTGCGGCTTCCATTGTCTGAGCAATGAAGTCACTGGGGATCTCCGTAGGAGTCTCCCGTTGTGGAGAACCTTGGTAATATCCGCTCGAAATGAACTGTGACCAGCAAGACGTGCATCGGGAGAAACATGCTGGAACGATGTTGTAGCATGCCGGGCATACCCTCATTCTCCGTCCATCCTCGTCTCTGCGTAGGTCTTCGGGTCGCCAATTCTTGATGACAAACTTGATTCCTTTGTCCATATAGTGATGCCGAACCGTGTTCTCCCTGTGGGACTCCAGGACAGTCGTGAGGTCTCGAATGATCTGCTCCTTGCTTGTGTCGTGGGGTCCAGGAGGCATCTCGCAAAGCAATTCCATGATCTTGCTTGGCGTTCGGTATCTCTCGAACTCAGGAAGCAACGGTGATGCATTGTAGTCCAACACCAGCTCTTTCTCCAACCGTTCATCGTAGATCTTTTCCACCAGAGCGAAAGAGTGTGTATCTCGAGGATCCGGGACGCAAAACCATACCTCCTTGACGAAATGGAAAGGTATCGTTCGGCCAACGATCACGATGCCGCTGTCTGTGATACGTCCATCTTCTCGTGCAAGGTCCTGCGATGGGACATGAAGGACCGCCAATGGCATGTGCTTGGCGTCTCGTCCATGTACTCGCATCTTGGTCGTTGCGTTCCGGTGATCGAACGGCGCAAACACCCCCCAATAGCTGTGGAGTCTGCCACCTTGGTTGCCTCGGAATTGGCGCCTATGGTCGAAGTCCCCGTCGGGGTCCTCCGAACCAGGCATGATGCCTTGCGTGACAATGGAATCCAAGTTGCGGCATGCCGTAGCGTGGAACGCACCTCCAAGACGTTGCAAGAGGGTCATAGATGGAGATATTGCGAACCTGTTCTTGTCCAACTGAAGCAAGTTGTTCTGGGGATCTGAGTGCGCAGAGTGACCACTCGTAGCCCGAACTGCCCATGGCTTCACCCAGCCGTTGCACATGTTCAGGTACCTCTGGCCGTGCCGGCAATGATCATTGTTCTGGATCGCCGTGATCTGGTCCTGAACCGATACCAACCTGTTCGAACCTGCTGATCCAAGAGTTTCCGTGCCGGGGTCCTTCACTCTCACACCCAGGAACTGCAACCGAATCTTGGCCTTGTGGCGTTTCGTGGCTGCAATCATGTTCCCTTGGAACAATAGCTGAAGTCTTTCATTGTACACTCTCTTCTTCTGTTGCTCATCGGTCCTTGAGACCGCTTCGGTGATGCGTCTGCTTTCATGGGTCCATAGTGGCTCATGCCTCACCAAATCTTCGATCATCACCCACCCTCCTTCATCACATTTGATGACACTGTTGAATGCCACCTGGCACCTGTTGTCAAGCCATTCCGAGCCTGGGCGCCTGGCGATTCTGTGGCGCAGGTCAGATTGGATGCAGATAGCGCCCAATCCGCGTTCAGTCTGCGCTGACGGGTGATGTCGCGAAGGACAACTTCGTTCACGAGGTCCCATCGATTGTTGATGAAGCTTGCACCCTTGGTTGGGATCAGGTCGAGAATCCCGCACCGGATTGGCCTTCCGCCGCCGATGGATTCGTAGCCTGCATTGGTGTAGCTATGAGTGGTATCATCGTAAGCAAAGCTAGGACGGTCTCCTCGTTGAGGTAGGCGTCGGTCGCGATGGTCCGAAAGCTGCTCAATGAGGTCCACCACTCGCTGGCTATTCTCTGGTCCCGATTCCTGCAGTGGTACGCCACAAGCATCATGTAGGCCCCGACGGTTCTCCACATCCGTGCAGAGATTGTGTTTGTTCTCATAACGGATCAAGACCACATCACCCCGTACGGCTTCGCCTCCGCGTCGCGGTCGGGCTTTGGCCTTGGGTCGTCGGTCCGAGGATGCAACACTCACATGGTCTGTGGTGTCAACGTCCATTGGCTCAGCCTCTTGTGGAGGTACTCGACGTGGATATCGAAGAAGGCTTTCCTTGATAATCTGGACGCCTCGAAGTACCAGATCCCGGGTCGCAGCATTTTCTGTGCAATTGGACAGAGTGTGTAGATCACTGCCACAAGCGACACAGAACGTGAGGCGGTCGCTTCCGACCGACATTTCGCCCTGAGCGAGTACTCCCACATAGTCCTGAAGCTGCGCGACAAATCCTTCACGAATTGCATGCCTGGGATCAGGGCCTTCTGCACCTTGTTCTTCTTCGGGTTGCGCATCCACATCTACATCCTGTGCAGGTATTGGTGGAGCAACTGAGAACCCTGGATCGTCCGTGACGTTGTCAGCGGCCTGTGTCTCGTCGGTTCTCGCAATCTCTACAGGGTAGATATCACCATCGACGATCACTGTGAAATCAATCACGAGGTCAGCGGACATGTTGTTGACGATCTCAGCGACTGCTTCATTCTTCTTGGGCGGTGTCCTTTTGCGCGGGGAGTCAACCGTGATCAGCTCGATAGCTTCGGCCGACGCGTAGCGGAAGAATGATCTTTCGATTCCCCTCGCGCACGCATTTGCTCCCTCAAGGCCACCCCAATTCGGAAAATGACTTGGGTGTCTCATTGCAATTGTAAGAAGCCCGAGCGCCAGCTCCACCGTGTCACCCAGGAGCTCTTCCTTGGGCAAGACTGACCCTCTGTAGCATTCTTGGCGCTCTTCCGGAGTCAAAAGCATTCTCATGAAACCAGCATAAGCGCAGTTCCCGGCATCGTAGTAGCAGATGTAGCATGTCTTGCCTTCGGAGTCGTACCCTCTGTCCCATGCCAACTGTTTGGCCTTTCCCCATGCCGCGTACTCGATGGCCTGACTGGCTGTGATTCGGAGACCACCGTAGTGAGAAACCGTCTTGCCGATGTCTTCATAGACCATCTCCGCACAAACTTTGAGGAACTCCTTGATGTCCACGCGAGGATCCACGAATTGAAGCCTCAGGTCATAAAGGTGCTTTGCGCAAGCCAAGGTGTACTTCTGGGACGTGATCAAGTCATTGAAGGAGCTGATTTGATGCTGCATCTTCAAGGCTGAAGTATGCGCGCACCCAATGCAGTGTCCAGGATACCCGTTTCCGGTCGGCTTGAAGAAGGCTTGTGCGTAGCACTCAGCCAACTTCATTGCTTCACATCCAGGGCAATAGAACGTTCTCCCTTTGACATAACCAGTGTTCGGGGTCGCATAGGTGTCGATCCGAACCAGTAGTGCCTGTTGTCGTAGTAGGCTTCGGGAACGGTCATGGCGATGTCAAAGTCCTGCCAGGTGACTGTGGACGATTCAGCGACCGTGTCACCCTGGGCACCCGACCTGATCTGTTGCTGCTGTTCTCCCGTAAACCATGTCTGCGAAATCTTGGTGGACGTCTTGACTTCACTCTTGTCCTCCCAAATCTCGACAAGCGACGGGTGAGCGACTGAGTCGGTTCGGACAGTTTCGTCCCATGAGCGAACTTTCGATGCCTCAACAAAGCACGTGGATACCATCTTCTCGCAGAACAGCTGCTTCTCGTAGATAGCGAAGCCCAATTTGAACCTGACCCGATTGTCCGGTGCTGGCACCTTTTCGGCTGACAGTGTATGCACGCCTGATGACGCATGTTTCGTCTGGCTGTACATTCTTGACCAAAACGAAGATCCATGAATCACCACGCATGCTCGGGCTCGCAACTCCAGTTCAATATACATTCCCAGCGCGTGGAAGCCGTTGAACAGAGAAGCTTTCTGTCGAAGGTAATTGCTGGCTGCTCCTACGAACCGTAAGTCGTGATTGATGTTGACAATTGGAGGGCGCGTGGTACGCTTCCCTGCCGCAATGATAGGGTCAACGTACGTGACCTTGAGCTGTCGCTGCAAGTCAGAACGAATTGCTGCTCCGTCTCCGACCTCACTCATCGGAAATGACATGTTCTCGATGAGGATCGCCTGGAGAGACAGATGGTAATGCAATGTGACGGTTGCAAGCTGCTCTTCAGTCAAGCCATCCAATGTCGCATTCACAGATTCCAACGATCCTTTTGTGACTTGGAAGTTGTAGTTGGCACCTGTGGTGATCGACGGGCTCACAATGTAGATCTCACTCCATCCATGCATGCCGAGGTTCTCTCTCACTGTATGCGTTGATCCCCTGGTCCTTGCGACCATGTCAAAGTCTTGGACGAGGATTGTGCATTGAGAGCGCATAGTCGCGGCATCAGGCTTGCCACCCATACCCAAACTATTGCGAAATCCGTTCAGCGTGTTCATGGTGTTGATCCTTGCTTCTTCCGGAATTTCATCGTTGTCGACAAGGTCGTGTCTGCCTCAATCATCACTGCCGAGGTAAGCATCGGAGGAGAAGGAAGATGCACGCACGACACCAATGCCAATGCATGGTACAGCCGTGAATACATCCGTAACCACACCTTCGTACTCAGCTTCACGTAGACCTTCAGGTTGAGACCCTTGTCATCACTTTGAGAGACGGAACGGATCCTTGCCAAATAGGTCACCAGTCTTCTGACGTAATGCTGAATCGGTGTGGTCCCCACGTCGTGGTTGGCCACAAACTTTGGCGTCTCATCAATGGTAGGTGGGTACTCGTCTTGATCACGGGTCGTCGCCAGCAAGCTCGAGCGACAGCCCTTTTCATCGATGTTGACATAATGGTACCAACTTTCCTGAGCGCCAGCGGGGATTGGAGCTTCCTCCCATGTCGGTTGCGATGGTTCCTCTTCCGGTTGCGAAGACGATGGTTGTGGAGGAGGTGCCGCGGAAGATGACGACGCCGATGCCGTTGCCTCGTCCGTCCTTGCCCTCTTTGGTCCGTGGCTAGGGGTGGCTCGAGGCTCGGCAGCGGATCCTTGCGATTGTCCCGGCGTTCTTCCATGCTCAGGGTGCACGATTCCTTCCGGTTCGAGGTTGCTTGCCGTAGGCATCGCAACTCTCCCCGTTGAGTATACCCAGCTAGGATGCCGTTGAAGATTGGGCGGAAATAGGCCATCATCTTGCATAAGCGGACTTGGTGCCCCCATCTGTTGGAATTCTGCTTCCCATATGCCCAACGTGGCGCGTTTGGTAGAGCAGTCGACCACGTACCCAGATTCAACTCCGCACTGATTCCAGGTGTAGCCACGGAACGCATCCGGCAATTGGAAGCCGTTCTTGTCCTGATCTGCACATACAGCATCCACATGGTGCTTGAGGAAAGCATACGTGGTGTAGTCGGAATCAGGGAGCACATCGTTGGACCATCTGTAATGCGGGTGTCCAGTTTCTGGATCAACCCATGATACGTAGGAATGAAGCACGTGGAGACAGACACTGAACGCCTGGAGCGAGTTCATCGCAAAGGCGAGCGGATGTCCCATGCCTTGAGGCATTGTGCGCATCATCAAAGCCAGCTGGTGAACGTTGAGTGGCGTAGCGCCATCGTTGCTCGCTGCACATTCCTGGTTGTAGGTCCGTAGTCCATACCCAGTGTGTTTTGCGAACATGTACATCAGCTTGCACACCCTACATAACGTAGGCTCTGCCAACAGGTCTGATTGGTCAGGTGCTCTACCTGACATAGGCAACTTGTGGTAGTAGTCCTGATTCACCGTATACCATTGTTGAATTCTCGTGTCTGTCACAGTCTGGTAGGGCGTCTCCACGGAGTTGATGAGAACGGCGAGGTTGTAGTACCCGTCCGCACTGACGATGTTCCTTGTTGCAGTGTTCAAGTCGAACCGAACTTGTTTTCGTTCTTGTTCCAGTTCAACTACAGCCAATTTTGCATCATCGCGGATCACTTCCTCATCCACCATAAACCTGGTGATGGCATTGAACTTCCCCTCGTAGTCAGCAACAATGTGTTTGAGACCTCCACCAAACTTGATGACCATGGCGAGTATCTCCCCATAGGGTTTGTCCATGTACTCCTCAGGGGCAGCAAATAAGCAAGCTTTGAGGATTTCTCGGACTCGAATGGAAAGATCCCCTCCTGGCGACAGATTTGCACACGTGAACAGCAAGACCAACGGAGGTGCTTTGAACGCTGCCCATGTGCGAATGAGATCATTGTCGACCACTTTGTCTTTCGTAATCTTCGGCGGGAGCGAAACGCTCTGCGACGAATCCCCAGAATACATCTCCAGGAACTTGTGGAACTTCAGAAACGTTCGCATCATCCCACCAGACGGGAAAACTTCTTCGTGGTCCACTCCTTCGAAGGCCAGCTCGTAGGCATTGTAGCTTTCAGCCATGGCTCGGGTTTCGGTCCTTCCTCCGTAGGAGGGAAGTCCCTACACCCTACTCGACTTCACGGTTCCGGGTTCTCCGTAAGAGGCACCCTTCCCCGATCCGTCTGGTCAGACCTTAGTTGTTCCTTAGTTGGGGCTGTCTAATAGCCCCTTCATCAGCGTCTACACACTGATGTTGCTGCCATGCAATGTCCTCAGATTCATGTGCAACATGACTGACACTGACATGAGCTCGAACAAGGCTGCGAACATTCCTCGCAATTGACCGCCATGAGACATCAATGCGCTGCGACAAACTGCTCTTCGAATCATGGTCCAAGCAATCATCCGGTCTCACCATCAAACGATCCGCTTCAGGCATGTTAGAGAACATGATCCTGCGTCCACCACCATCGCCACCAGCACCAACATGATCATCAACCTTAACCTTCGTCACCTTGCCACTTGAAACAAGAGCATGCAACTCTGGCCAAGACCAACATGAACATGAAGAAGGCATGTCAAGCGAAAAATAGACGTCGGAAAATTCCGCACACTTCTTCAGCAGGCGTTTGAGAGATTTCAAGACACTTCTGAAAACCTTGTACTTCCCACCGGAACGTTTCTCACCCCCCACGCAAGCCCCTTCACTACTTCCAGGACCAGCACCTGATCGCAAAAGCGATGCCACGAATAGCACAGGTGTGCGCAGGTCGTTCCGGCACGCATCCTTCATCGTACCGATAAGGTTGTCCTCATCGGCTTTGGAGCCGATCAGCTCCTTGCAAGTTATGCGAGAGCAACCCTTAGTGGACTTAGGCACGGCGTAGCCATTACCCAAGCCACAGAGGTCAACAATCATGCGGTCTGGCTTTCGTCCACCAGCCTTCGACGGCATGGCTACCAATCTCCCATCGCCCGTTGCCTGAAATTTCAAGGCTTTAAGCAATCTCCTGGATATTTGGCTAGTCAACTCGCATTTATCAGATCGATCCTTAGCGTCCGAATCAGTCATGTGCAAATGTTTGGACGAGCACACATCAGACGACTTAGGATGCAACGCGACGTTTGCGGCAATGTACTCCCATTCATCCTTGCAGTAGCCGAGCTCAACGGCGGTTCCGGGAGATACAGGATCCCGAAAGGTATAACGTTGCCCGTGAGTGCATCCTTGGATCTTGATGCTCTTCCACATGGCATCTTCCTGAAGTCCCTTGTACTGCTTGGTTTCCTGGACTGGTACTCGAGGAGGTACTTCGATGATGATTTGGAACCCCCATGATGCCGCTCTGCGCGCAATTCTTTGGACGACCTCCCCCCATGGGTAGTCTGTCCGCAATTTGGCCCTTTCAGGGTTGTCAGCGATTTTCCGACTCAGCCACGAATTCTTGCCCAACACCCCTGCACCAATGAAGATCACGGAGTTAGGGTTGTTTTCCTTGCTTCCACCACATCGAAGAGGTAGGCGCACATGGCGTCGTCAACTTCTCGCCCCATACTCAGAACATTTACTTGCAGCCCAGGGTCGTAGTGAGAATCGGGAGCATGCTGGGCGATGCAATCCTTGCCTGGAGCATACTCATTCCACCAGTTCTCCTCATCGACTCCTATCAATGTCCACACCGTCACTGCCTTTGGAGCATCTTTGATAGTGATACGGTACTTCCACCGGCTGTAAGGATTCTTGTAAGTATGGACCAACCTTCCATCGTGGTCGAGGAATTGGATCACCAGGCCCTCCTTGGGTTTGTTTTCGGCGAAATTGACCACGTGAGGCACAATTGCTCCATCATATCCTTGATATTCCCTTTTCTGTTCCGCCGCATCATGCCATACATCTTCGTACACCGACGACCATTGGTCATAACCAAATTGAGAGGCTTGACTTTTGGACTGGCCGTTGAAACAAAATCCCTGGTGCAATGTAAAGCCCTGGTACCCCCCATGGATGGCACGCGCCAGTGTGACAACCACCGCTCGCCATTTGGCGGGCAGGGCGCGCACATAAGACTGGCCTAGAGGCGGTTCAGGAGGAGGCAAAAACGGCGGCGCAAGGACGTCCGCAATGGCGGCGGGGCGCAAATGCCCCCGTACCGGATGGTACTGAAACACAGCACGCTCCACATAGCGGTCGAACTTGCCCGGTGTGTCAAGGATAGCAGCACGGTCCTCCATCTGGTGCCACTGCCCTTCACGAAGAATCCAAGTCGACCGAAGGTAACGACCAGGCGGCAACGCGGAAGGCGGCCCCCGCAACATGCGCGGGAACTTGACAACCAGGATGGGGTCCACACTGTCATGTTCTTGCAAGCCTTCCTTACTCGACAATCCAGCGCGATACAACACCTGAGGGAGGATCGGCGTCTGCGTGTAAGGAAAACAAGGCACCTCGCTCTTGAACGAGTAGTGCTGCTGACCCTTCTCATCTGTGCTTTGGGTATGAGTAGGGCGCATCAGATCCATAATCTCTTGGGAGCCAATGAGAGCCGGCGGAAAAATGTTGATGAGTTGACACGCATGCGTCCAGGACACAGAATCCTTGAACGACTTGGTGTGTATGTCCGCGGACATCTTGGCAGTGACCTCATAGGCAAGAGAAACGTAACCTTCCTGAAAGATAGAATGCATCCATCCAATACAGATGCCATGGGTACGCTCCAAATGACGCATAGTCGGATTCTTGCCCGTGCGAATCACCCCGATCATGGTTTGGTTGTCGTCGTAGAAGACGAAGTTGGGGTCTTGCCCCCCAAGCTGCTGCCACAACGTGATAGCAGGCAATCCAAGACGTGACATGGCAAAGTCGGCCGCGACAATCTCGGCCTCAGGTGTGGAATGACTCAAGCATCCCTGCCTTTTGCTAAGTCCCGCCAAGGGAAATCTTGTATGAGAACCTTGAATGTGCAAGTGAGCACCGGAGGTAGATTTCAAACTTTCTCCACAACCTGCATAGTCCGCATCTGCAAACAGCCCGATGGACGAGTCCTCCAAGGAGTTCCCGACCCATCCAATCATCATGTGATGTTTGGACTGGTGCACATAGGCCATGAGATGATGAAGAAGAGCATCCTCCTTCTTGGTCCATTTCGTGATCTTGCGTGCGAGATTGTTGATACTGCGCAGAAGATCAAAGCGGCAAATGCGCGCGGCATAAAGCAATTTCATGAGAATGCTGGCTGCCTGCGGAGCAAGTGCACCGCGATTAGCCTCGTTGATTTCCTCTTCCTCGGGCGCCTTGGGAATAGGTGGAGGCGGAACGAGCCGACCATCCTTATCAACAGGCATGGTGTGTCCACACCACGTGCATCGATGGCTTTTACCTGACTGTGCCGGAGCGCGAGCTGGGTGATTCTTAGTCTCCTCAGCCGGACTCGGCGATGGTACCGTCTTGAATTTTGTCGGATCGAACCCAGTCACGTCGCAGTACTTCTTGACTGTCATGTCCAGGTACGTCTCCATGTCGTAGGTAACGGTCTGCACCTTCGTTTTGTCATGCAACGTTGCCTCGCCCTTGGAGATGCGACAACCCAGATACAAGCCCAGTGGCGTTTCTTCTTCCAATCGAAGTTCTTGGCGCAGCATGTCCCAACCCTTGGGTAGATTCTCTTTGGGTCCTGCCATCTTGAGATCATCCACGTAGATGACAAGCAAGAGCTTCATTTGCGGGTGGAAATACAGCGATGGCCATTCGTCGCCAATCGGCTTGAATCCTACTTTCTGTACCGCGGTATGGCAATGTTGTTCCCACATGGTTCCTGCGTCAGGATGTCCATATAGAGCTTTGATCAGGCGACATACAGGTCTACGGAATTTATGCCGTTTCGCAGATGGATGCCAGGCTTCATCAGGCAGTTCAACCCAACATGGAGTACCCGACAGTCTTGCCTGAATGTATGCTTGGATAGCATCCGCCATCTGGACATCGTTGCCAGGAAGGCATCCGTAATAATCTGCCCACCGTGAGGCGTCAAACGTAGCCGGGGAATTTCCCAAATCCTGGAACAATGCGGCTTCCATGTTCTGGTCTTTGACCTGATCACCGAGTAGTACACCTCGCCCTTTGAACTTCCTGGCAGGATCGTCCTCTTTGAGCTGATAGTTCTTCTCGTATATCAGTCCATGTACTCGCGCCATGTGTACTTTCTCACCTTTCTTCTTTGCCTCAGCGACGACGTCGTCATATTCACGCGTAGTTGAGAAGTCAAACACCTCTTGGTCCCACAATCCCTTCCATTCTTTCATGAAAGCTTCCATGGCCTTGGGATTGTTGATCATCTCCTTGCGTGTGACGGGTCGAGTGACCATGGCATTGAAGCACGATCCTCCTGCATGATTCTTTTCCCGATGTACGTTTCTGTGAGAAGTCGTACACGGCATAGAAGGAATCCAGTTATCATCCATGACCATATGCGCCGGAACGGCCGGCACAACATCTGCCAAGAATTGTTCCTGTGTATATTGATCCACATAGGACTGTGCCCATGACCAACCATCGTCGTCATCAATGGACACGTTGAGTTGCAGATCAATTTCTTCACATGGGACAATCTTGGGAAAGATCATGTTGTCCAAAATCTTGGTAACTATCTTCTTTCCTATCACAGCCTTCTTCCGGTCTTTCTTGGCAACTCGAGCTTTGTCTCGCTTTTCTTTCTTGTATGCTGCCTTCTTCTCCGTTTCGCTCATCTTCTTCCATGCTTCCGGAGAATAAGAATGGATAGGTCGCCGTGTAGGAAGAGTTCGTCGACCGTCACTTCGGATCTTATACGGAACTCCCCTTTTGTCGATCTTGCAGGCTTCACCGTCATCGGTGAGATATACAATGCCGTCCCCTTTCTTCCCCGTACTCCAATGTTCAATCTCCTCGGGAGCCAACTTCTTTTCTTTCAAGATCTTGATAATCTCTCCAGGTTCTTCGATGTCTCCTTCGGGGATGAGTCTACCGGTTGGACCGACTTCGCGGGGCGATCGTCGATCTTTCCCAGTGACCTTTGGTTCAGAAGGAGGCGGTGCTGCACGTAGACCCAGCTCTTCGTCTAGTTCTTCGAGTCTTTTGTCTCCTATGGCATCAATAGCTTCATGTTCTGCTGACTTGAAGACTTCGCCGGACGGCTCCGTCTCTATGTCAGATGGATCTATGTCCTGTAAGTCAGGATCTTCTCCGGGATCCGGTGGAGGAAGAAGTCCATTTTGATCATCATCATCCCCGTCGCCACCATTTCCTCCGGGCGGACCGTCATCACCGTCATCGACGTCTTTTATCTCCTTGCCAGCGAGGTCAACGTTGTCCCTGAGTCCCTCAATGGTTGAATTCATCCTTTCGTACTCGGCTTTCAGGGGAAACGTTATCTCCTCTGGGAAGTAGATAACT
Organism: Symbiodinium sp. CCMP2592; assembly: GCA_905221615.1. Taxonomy (NCBI): domain Eukaryota; class Dinophyceae; order Suessiales; family Symbiodiniaceae; genus Symbiodinium; species Symbiodinium sp. CCMP2592. The sequence goes on from CAJNDT010005947.1 coordinate 901,969, forward strand.
TCTGTCTCGTACGGTCTCATCAACTTCCTGGGAACAGATGCGTCCATCGACAAGTTCGCATTGGCAAATTCCTTCATATCCCAAACGCGATACTTCTTGGACCATCCTTGACCAGCAGTGATGATGTATCCGGCAAAAATGCCTGGGATCCCCTTTGGATCGAATTTGTTGCCATATGTCTTCGGCCTTGTGTCCGTCGGCTTGAAGAAGACTTTGGCCCCAAAGGGTATGGCTTTTCCCTCGAAGTCCTTTCCAGTCATTCGCTTCCATGCTGAATCACCATCGCCCTCCACGTCTTCAACGTTGAGGTTCTGCATCACGCAATTAAGCGCAAAGGACCAGTATTGAGCGGGCAATCCGGCGTGTAGCATGGATGCTGCGACTGTGTTGATCACTTCTTGATTTGATCGTTCAGCGAGTGAATTGTTACTGGGTTTCCCTGGAAGGGAATGATCTATCACGATCTTCAACTGCGCCATAGCTGAATCGAACTCTGGTGCTTCATCACTGTACGCCATATGAATCTTGCGTCTTCCCATTAGACGTCTGATGGCCATGACGACCTCGTCAGTACTCCTTGAAGCCGTGGGAATCGCTGCGATCATTTTGGTGGCGATATCTCTGATGACTAGAACTTCACGTGCTCCGTCATCGAGTCCGATGCCTGCTTCGGCGGCCTTGCGCATGTCAAGGAAGTCGAACGTCACAAGATCTCCCCAGTGTTTGATCACACGTTGAAACGCACCTCGTTGTGTTCGCAAGTGCTTCATCTTCGCGCGTATGCACGATTCGCAATATGGGTTGCGGTAGCGATGAGTACACAGATGTGCCAACGTCTTAGCTTCGGCTTTCAGTGTTCCGACTCTGGCCTTGCGGCTCGGCGCACCGTCGCCTTCTACATCAATGATCACCTCATCGTCACCATCCAATGGAATTTCACCCACTCCTTTTCCTTCGTCGTCGTCCGGAGGTCGTCCGGCCTCGGACTCTGGTACTTCTTCTATAGGAGGTTCTTGGGGTTCAGGATCAGGAGGTCGTTCATGATCGTCACCTTCTTCTTCTGCTTCAATCTCGCTCGGTGCAGCTTCAGCGGCAGCTGCGACGCTGACGTCAACATTGCCCGCTGTTAGCGCACCCTTGAAGATTTCGGTGATCGCTTTGGCCTCCGGATCATCATGAACCAATGACTTAGAACTCCCGGCACGAACGTACGGGATGTCACCGTTCACGAACAGAGATATTCTCTTGCCCTGCGGGTTGATCATGAATGGTTCCCTTCCGGGTGGCCACACAAACCCGTAGTTGAAGTTCATACATCTCTTGCCTATGGAAAGCACCGACGGTGTGTCATCCAACACATAAGCGTTGATCGGTTCCTCGAACGACTCAGTCTGGAAATTCGACACGAGATCGGTATCGGTGATTCCATTGGCTGTCTGAAATGATATGGGCTCTGGAGTCACGAGTGTTTCGAGACTGTGCTTCTCGATCTTCTTCTGAGATATGAGGTCGTGACCACACCCAGTGTCCATGAGAAACTTGATCTTCTTCTTGAGGATGACTGGTTGAACCATGCATTTGAATACGCCTTGATTGATGATCCGTTTGCTGTGTGCAGCATCGAGTTCGCGCTCAACGATGGAATCCTCACCGTCGTAGAAAGAAACTTCTTCCACTCGAGGCGTTCCTGGGATTCGTACGAATGAAACTCGATCTCCGCATTGATCATCATCGTCGTCAACCATGTCTCTCATGATCTGTGCCCTCAATCTCGCTTTGTGCTTGGCGAATTCCAAGCTCACGGCGCGGTCCTCATCATTGATAAACGCTTCCATGTCGACGTACTTCACCTTCCGCTCTTTGTCTTTCTTCGATCTTCTAGGACACGAAGAAATGAACTTCACGTCATCGGCGAACGTCACATTACGCTTTATCTCTTTTCGGGTCGACGTAGTCGTTCCCGAGGATTCGTCATCTGTTGAACAATCCGAATCAGCGTCGCTGTCAACGGATGGACAATCTGACTCCTCCTCATCTTGTCTTGAAGATCGCTTCCATATAGCCGGAGCTGATGGATTCCACCTTCGACACAATCTGATGGCGGGTGCCGCAGGGAGTGCCTTGGCCTTGGCATTCGGCTTCGCTGGAGCTGCCTTCGCTTCGGATTTAGCTTTAGCTTTTGCCTTTGGTTCCGGAGCTGGGGTAGCTGCTGCCTCATGCTTGAAAGGACAATTCTCTCTTGAGCACGAGCCTGTGTTCTTGAACGAGTAGCATATCCTGTTTCCTCCTCCTCCAGATGGACTTGGAGTTCTCGTCCTCGGCGTGAAGGGTCGCTCTGGAGTCTTCTTCGAGTGACTGAATGGACACTTATCACCATTTCGACACCCTGCATCTGTGAAATGGAACTTGCAGCGGATTTGCTTCTTGCTTTTGTCACCTCTGTTGTCCGCTGACTCACTCCTCGTCTTCTTCTTGGGCTTTGGCTTGGTCTTCGCATGACTCTTCGCTTTGCTTTGAGGTAGTACAGGTGTTGCTTTATCCGGCTTGGTCGGCGAAGCCTTGACCTTTGCGGATGGAGCTGCGTTAGGCGTTGGTTTCTCGGGTACCTTGGCCGGTGCAGCAAGCAAATCCTTGCCCTCAAGCATCTGGCGCAAGCCAATTTGGGTCTGAGTGAGATTTGACTGTTCTCGTCTCCGCATGATAGTACGGTCAATGATCTTCATCAGGTTGTCGTACGATCGGTCTTCATGATTGTAGGGCAAGTGTTCGTAATGCATGCCCAACTCCATCTTCATTGCGGGCGAGTCCTTGATTTTGCTGTACAAGCAATCACGGAGAGCTGTTTTGGATGGAATGTCCTCTGGTCTCATCCGCCCCAGAACTTCCAACCACGTCTGCTTGAACGTATGAAGCTTGTTGTCGCCTTGGTACTGGAGCTTCACCAAATACTCAAGAGTGATGATCATGTCGAGACGATCGTGCGTTCGAAAACTTTCATACATCATCGCAATGATTTGTCGTCCTTTGATGATCTTCCCGTCGGGCCTGCTGATGTAATCGTTAGCCTTCCGGTTCACCTCAAGGTACAGGTCAGCTGATTTGTCACCACCGGCACGTAGCATTGCGACCATGGCGATCCCCAATTTGACGTCTATGCTCTTGAACTTCTTGTGTCCTGAATCATTCAATGCTTCGACATCAGGGAATGGGTTGAACGCTGGTGCCAGCCATAACATCCAGTCCTCATGATGTGGGTCGGCTGATGCCCCTAAGACATTGGCCGTGCACACGGATCGCCAGTTGTTGAGATGAGTGAGAGTAGGCCATGGAGGAACGGTCACTTTGTCGGCTTCCCTCCTGGAAATTCTCACCTCTGTGACTTCAGGATCCGCGTCTCCATCAGGATCACGCGCATGCGAGCCAGGATCCGATTCAGGTTTGCCTCCACCGCTTTTCTTCTTATCATCATCATCGTCAGGCGGGTCAGGAGGGTCATACCCCGTGCCGGTTCCTTCATCGTGCTCTCCATCTTCGTTCTCGTCGCCAGCCTCGTCACCGTCATCGTCTCCATTATCCTCCTGAATCGTTTCAGCGAATAACTTCCACTCATCACGATCAGCTCTGAGACGTTGTTCGGCTTTCTGGGCCTTGAGTACTTCGCTTCGCAGATCGGCAATCTTCTCCTCGTACCGTTCCGCGACCTCTTTCTCGATCTGACGTCTCCTTGCTTCATGAATGGAATCGTCATAGGCAATAGGGGGACCAATGAGGTCGTTGCCCTTCGTAGATGCGGTGATACCGTCGACACCAACAGGTCTTGAGGAGCTGGCAGATGCTGTGGACTTCGATCCCAACATCCCGCGATCCTCCAAGAGTTCGCGTAGCTGTCGATCACGCACGGCTGCCGCATCACTTTTCCCATGAAATCCGCTTGGTATGCCGAACAAAGTGGCTGCACTAGGCGTGGAACGCGCAAGTGCTGGGCTGCTAATACCTGGCACGTAGTGCTCGGGCATTGCATCCGCCACGATTGGCATTGAACTGCGGCCAGTGAAGAAGTTTCCACCGGTGAATGGAATTCCATCCATCACAAGGTTCTTGTCCTTGTCCGATTCCGAGAATGCGAACTTCTCTTTGGCGACTGGACTAACTTGACTTGGGGACCGTATTTCAGGGGATCGTACCTCACCTCCTACGGAAAATGCAGGCACTACTTCCTTTCCTACGTGCTCCCAGCCAGACTCAGTAGTCCTCGAAGACATGGGCATGCTTGAAGGCCGTGTCGCTCCTCCATAGTTGGAGTTCCGCGCTGCCTCCAATTCGCTGCGTGTCCTCGCTTGAAGATCTTCTTGTGCTTTGAGCGTTTTCCTGAGTTCACTCAGCTCGTCGTGCAAGGTAGGCAATGATCGCCTTGCATGATCTTCATTCTGATGAAGTCGGTCCTCTGCTTCTTGCATCCTCTTCACAGCCATTTTGCGGTACTCTTCCTCTTCACCAAGACGTTCGCGAAGCCGAAATCGTTCTTGATCAATGGCTGCGCTGTTTCCAGCTAGCCCTTGGATCTCGTTCACGGCCCGCAACTCCTGGTTCTTGACCAAGTGGAATCGTTCCTGCATTGCTTGTAAGGCTTGTTCCGAACTTGCTGTGTTTGACCGGAGGACCAAGTTCTCTCTGGCATGTTCATGAAGTTCATGAGTCAGACGCTCATACTCACGTGCCATAAGCTCACCATCGCCTTGCGCTCTTGCCTCCAACTGCACAAAGTTAGTGGCTGCCTCCGTGCGGAACACGTGTAGCTGTTGAGCTAACTCCTCGGCAACGGCATGTGCTTGACGTTGTTGAGCAGAGTTCTGTTCATCCATGCGAAACAAAGCTGTTTCATAGTCTCGCTTCATCTCCTGATTGACATTGTTGATGTGCCTCATGGCTAAGCATGCATGGTCACGTTGTCGTTCCAATTCTTCAATGCGAATTCCAGATCCTTCATCTTCTTGTTGCATCTCCTTGATCTTGTCCATCAGGGTCTGAACAACTCCTTCGTATTCTTGCATCTGACTGCGATAGTACATCTGCTGCGCAAGGTTAGATGCTTCGAGCTGTTGCGAAATCGTCAGTTCCTGATAGGCATTCGGACCATCGGTTATGGCTGGCGTGGTCACCGATGATGCATCACCACGTGCTGGGATAGTGTCCAGAGTCATATCCAGATCGTCAGCATCACGTGGTTGATTGGTAACCATCCGATTCCAAGTCATGGATTTGTCACGCCCACGAGTAGCCGAAGTCCTCGATCGTGCTGAAGAGCTTCTCGAAGATGATGGCCTTGACTTCTTTTCCAAGGTCTTCACTCCTTTGTCCTTGGCCCTGGACGTAGTCCGAGGTGCCTGAAAACCAGACGCTTCGGCTCGTCGTTCGGGAGCCTTGCCCGTCCTCGAACCTGTGGATGTCGGACGCGAAGGCGTAGATGCTCTTGGTAGACTCTTTGCTTTCCCCTTGGGAACTGCCTTTGCAATGGCAAGCGCAGAAGATTGACCTTTGTCATCTTCCGTGGAGCTATCAACGGATTGCACCACTGTGTCATCAGCTGTTGACTCACCAACGGCTGGCGCTGCCACATCGGCACCGAAAGTCATTGTCGTATCTTGGCTTGATCCTGAGTTCATTGTGGTCGTAGTAGATCAAGTAGTCGTTGCTGTAGAAAGGCAGAGCCGCGTACGGCTGATAACCTGCGTGGGGGATTGATCTCGACTTGGTTGCTGCTCTCCCCACCAGAGCTGTAATGAATGTAGGTGTGGCTGGCTAGCACTCTCCACAGACTGGACCCTGTCTCTCCCTCTTACTTCCACACGTGCAATCCTATGCAGGCAGAACCGGCGGCCGTTCCTTTTGCACTCACTGCCGGCGGCGGTTCGTCTGTGCAACGGGATAGCTCTGATTGCTCAGGATAGAAGACACATATAGCACTTAGCTATGGGCATTGACTTGAGCCAAACGTTGCGTTGGCGGTCACATAGAAAGGTAAAGATGAGGGATGCGTAGCATGCCCCCTTAGAGTCGAGGGACGCGTAGCGTGCCCCCTTCTCTTGCACTTTACACGGTCTTGCTCACAGCTCTTATAGTGACACCTTAGAACCTGACAAGGCATCGCAGTCCGTTCGCAAGGTAGGACTCGTGAGAACCGTGACGAGGAGTGATGACTGAAGCTGCGAGGTTGCGGAGATAAACGGGAAAACGAGCGAGAAAGAGAGATGTATATGTAAGTACATATATATATATATACATATGTATATGTAATATACGTCTATATGTATGTATGTTTACATGTGTATATGTATCTGTACACATATTTAAATGTATATATATATATATATATACCATATATATATATATACATATAGATGCAGATACAGATATAGACAAAGCCAAAGATAGAAGGGCAGCACACGAGGAACCTTCGAGAAGATGCTTACTACAGCGCCAAAGATCTCTGGGTCGTTGTGCAAAACGTCGAGATCTTCAGGGTGCTAGGAGGCCTTCCCTGCATTTACATGCCAATCTCATTGCTCTTCCGAGCCGACCCTAACCCTATAAACCTTACTATGAGTTCTTTATTACTGGAAGTCCTTAGAAATGCGAATTAGTTCGGGTTCAGGGAAAGCTACTCCTTTGAATGCTGAGAAGCTTGCCGATGCCAGGGCATTCGGACGGGTTAGGGGGCGGTTAGGGTTTAGGGTTTAGGGCTCAGGCCTTAGGGCACCTAAGAATGTGCTTCGGCTATGGGAATCAGGTTTCAGGGCTGTGCAGGCGGCAGGGAGCTTTGTTAGGGGAAATGGGGGACAAAGGGGCACGGGGCTTCAGGCTTCGGGTATTGAAGAAGTGGGCCGCAAGAAGAAAAATCGATCTCTCAGAAACAAGGGTGTTAACATCGGGGTACCTGGTCTTGCTTGAGATTCTGGATGTGGAAGACTGTACATATATATGGTGGGAGAAGAGAACCACCGAAAGGCAGCTGGGATACCTCCAGCGATGCTCATAAAAAGACTGAGCATGCTGTCGATAAGGCTTCCAAAGTAGAGTATCCCGTCGTTGCCAACGATGTCGGGCAGGACCTTTCACGGAAGCAGCCAAAACTTAAAACCCTGAAAGCAAAACTTCAGAAGCCACTAGACACAGGCCTCGCCGGCTGCGCTCTGATCCACCCTGTAGTCGCTGATAGCTTGGGTGAAGATTACGGCGAAAACATACCTCAGTGGGAAGTGTAGATCATGATATCGCCCAACTCAAACAACAAATTGTTCTTCAAGGACAGCAGCTCTGTCCGCAAATGCGCGTTCAAGAGCCCGGGTATATGTTGCAGCGGCTAGGGCTACAAGGAGTACAACTTACTATTGGCAGCGTGCATCGAGATGCCAAGGGCAAGGCTTCTGAGCTTTGCACGCATTGGGGCGTTTCAGATGTCTAGCTTGCATGAAGACATACGGCTGATGATACAAATCTGCATTACCTTATGGACCCTAAACTCTGGAAATTATGGTATATTCCTTATATATGATGGGTAATGCCGGATTTATATCATCAACCGTAGTTTAGGGTTGGAGGTTTGGGGTTCTGCCTGCTAGCAGTTGATCGTGCAGTGCAGCCATGGCTATGCATCTTGCAGTTTGCATGCTGGCCAAGGAGCACGATCAGAAGCAGTAGAAGCAGAGCCCACACTAAGGCTTTGAGCGTGTGAAAGATGGACTGTACCAGAGTTCGAAGAGCCATGACGAAGCGGAAGATCCGCAATAGCTGAGCGATCTTCAAAACACGGGTCACACGAACAACTCGGAAAGCCTTCAGGGTCGAAAGCCCCGAGACGCTCTCGAAGCCGTTCTCGTCCGGTGGCAGAATGGCCGTCAGAATGTCCACAAAGACATCCCATATCGAGGTCGCGACAATGAAGCAATCTAACAACCTCACTGGAGACTGATATGCAAGAAGCAAGCGGCCCTAGTTCTGCTGACGCGTGCGGCATGGCAAGGGGTTGGAGCCTTGAGGGTCTTTTTAAGGCTCAAAATGACAGACATCTGATGATAACCTCGCCGAGAGCACACCCACATCCAATCGTCCGAGCAGAAGAGTCTCAAGCCGTGAGCAGAGAGCCGCAACACGAGCTCAGCTATGTAAAGCAGTGTGTAGATGTACCCGATAACCATGTAGCCGGCCGGCCTCTGAAAGCTCCAGTGACTTCTGGCATGACCAGTTTGTACCCCTTTATTACAGGTAGTTAGCCCCTGTTTGCATTTGTGTCCAGCGGCTTCCGGAACACCACCCGCAGCAATCCTTAGAATGCTGTAGCCCTCAGGAACCCGAAAACCCCAACCGCACATAGAACCGACAGGGCCTGTCGCCAGTCTCGGCCTCGGTCGTTCGTTGGACATCGATGCCTATGAAGATGGCGTTGGTGATCACGACGGCTGCAAAGAATAAATCGAAACCTCGGTTTCGGTTGAGGCTTTAGCGTTTAGAGGTAGTTTCCTCCTAAGGTTTGTTCCCATCGAGCTGTGCTTGGGCGTGCCAGCCACCAGCGAGAAGGTGTTGAGCACAGCTTGAACTAGGTTTGAGCTGTCACAACAGTATAGAACACCAACCTGTTGATTACTATTGGTTAGATTTGTAAAAGTAAGCTAAGTACAGTATCTCGTTTCCACTCCGAAACCGTGTTAGCCGAGCAGTCACGACATGCCTTCGACACCAATATATGTGGAGTATGTCGACACAGCTCGAAACATGCAAAGCAGCAAAGCTCGCACCTGTCACGAGCAAGACGGCTCAATTGCTTCAAGCAGTCGTTGGCATTGAATTCAAGACCAGGTCTACATGTGCAGCGACAAAAGACATTCCTGGCCAGGTACCCGAGCGTGCCTGCAACGGGAAAGGCAAAGACAGGCACCACCAAAGACAGGAGAGAATGAGGTGATAGCTACCTGAAAGACCACCGATGCTCAATCACTGGCCGACATTGGTCGACCACTCCGGCCAACGTTTCTGCTCGTTATCACCATCAGCTGAACGGGTGCATGGCCAGAGGTCCATGACAAAAGAGTCTATAAAGCTGAAAACTGAACTGTTCCAATGGCAGGTGACCAGGATGCTTCACCAACTTTCCGATGCGGCCGCCTGCCCTCATCTTCTCGACATGGGCATGCTGACCTTCCATCGCTCAGGCGCCCGAAACATCTTTCTTCGTTGCTGGTGGCATCATTGTACCGCGCATGTGCTGTGCGATGCTAACATGAAACTTGTAGTATTGTTGTGAGCACTTGCGCTACAAGGTCATGCTGGCTGATATATAGAACGGCAAACATGGCCTCAAGCGTACGTACACTTCTCTAACCCTGAAATTCCGGTTCCGAAACCTGTGTTTAAATACATCAGCCGTCGTTCATGTCACAGAACGACTGTCCCATGGTGGCGACGATGCTGGTCAAGATGATGCGTTATGGACTAATAATTAAAAAGTAGCGAGCCGAGCATGTCCGGCTGAAGGTCAAGACCATGTCAAGACCAGTGTGCATTCAGCCGAGCTGCGAGAGTGAGATGTGAACATGCGTCGGAGAAAGTGCGTGTCTGCCAGTTCCTTAGCGGGCTGAGGCTCGACAATAAGCCAACCTGAACAAGTAGGCCAATGACACTGGTCGATTGTACCTAACTGCTCACCTGCCTTCCTGCCTGCTGCCTGCCTGCCTGCCTGCTTGCCTGCTTACCGGCCTGGTTGGTCTGCCTGGCCTGCCCACATACTTACCCACTGACCGAAGGCTGTCAGTGAAGTAACTACGTCGCTGCCCGGCTGACGAAATACTAGACGAACTGGCTAACAACCACGCATCTAACAGAACTGAAGACAGCAGACTTGCAGGACAACAAAACAAAACATTGGCACAAGCATCGGCACTAGCAACCGCGGCGGCAGCAACAGCATCAGCACTACCACTGGACCACCAACACCAACAACAGAAAAATAAACATAGCATCAGTACCAACAACAACCGAAGTAGAAACACGGCAACAACAACCTCAACCGCGACAACGACAGCAAAACACCTGCATGACAAAGTGTATCAAAGCGCACGAGTATCTCAATGTCATGCTCCTGCTGCCTGCAGATCCCTTACTTCAAATTATTTACAATGTGATCGGGTATGTCGCCGGCACGGGCATGTGTAGCGACTGCATCCAGAGATGCATTGAAAGGGGCACAGGCAGCTTTCGCAAGGCTAGCATCCACAATTCATAACTATCCCGTACCCTGTGGCACATATTACTACCCTAAACCCCTACACTCCTAAACCCTAAACCCTAAACCCCTAAAACCCTAAACTTTAAGGCCCCCCCCCAAACCCTCAAGAAAAAACTCTGAACCCATCTGTGGCTCGGCTTCCTGCTTCTTCTCCAGATCCTCGCGCTTTGGAGGCAGACACCCAAACACCGGCGCATGCATAAGCAAATTGGAGATACATTGCAGTGTATAGTGAGTACGCGTATACAGAGAGAGAGGGAGAGAGGGAGAGAGAGAGAGAGAGAGAGAGACATATATATATATATATATATATACATCATGAATAAGCCCAGGCCCCACAA
>CAJNDT010005947.1:920088-1050088 GCA_905221615.1 Symbiodinium sp. CCMP2592
TAAAGGCAACTAAGTCTACGTACATGGACAGATAGATGGACAGAGATGAATGGTTAGATAATTGGACAGGTATGGATAGCGTTTGTTGTGTGTGTGTGTGTCTCTGTGACTGCGCAACCCGAGGTAATGGCGAGTCTGTATGCTTACTTCGTATAAAGCCCTTTTGCTAAACGGGGGGGGGGCGGGCATTGAAGCTGGACGAATCTTCCATGAACTTGACCGGTAACTCTTTAGATTTCACGGCGGCAACGCCTAGTTCCACGTTGTTATAGTTGCATGGAGGCTAGGACATTTAGGCTTCTGATGCTGCGAGAGATGACCTTGTGATACAATGACGATGTGATTGCAAGATTCTGTTTGCGCATGTTGTTTGAAGGCAGGGGTTCATTTCATTCCGTTTCACTGGATTACATTACAGTAGTAAGTACATACCTACCTACATACATACATATTTACCTTCCTTCCTTCCTTCCCGCCTACCTGCATACCAACGCATACGCACGGATACAACATACCATACCATTGCCATGGCCATGGCCAAGGCCATGGCCATTAGCACTACCAGGTATTCGTTACCCTACCTTAGCATACTATGAGGGTCTATCGTCTCCCAGGGTTAGTACATGTGGGGTCTGTAGTTCGCTTTGGGCGATGCTGTTCCTTTTGTGGCTTGGCTTTGGTGGTGGCACTGTCGAAACTGACACTGTCAAAATCGGTATTGAATCAGACTCCCGCTGCCGGGTAAGACCGGTTCCCGACTGCATTGCCCACATGGTTTGCGTCGGTCCACATGGTCCACAAGTCTGCGATTTAATGACCACAACAAACCATGATCAGGATGTGGTATACATGTCTTTATTCCCGAGACTTCAGGATATTTGCAGCGAGCAGTCAATAGTTCTGCCATAGTAAGCCAACGTCATAAGCCCTAAAAACCAAACACACATAACCCAACTACCCCGCACACAATCAACCTTGCCTGGCTTGTTCGCGTCGAAAGCCTTAAAACCCTAAGCCAAGTCTCGAAGTCAGGCAGCTAGATTGTCAAGTTCTCAAGACCTGCTGGCAGCTCGGGCCTTCAATAAAGCCCAAGACTGTGGAGAGTCCTGGCACACTGGCATGTTAGGGCTTAGTTAATTTTAGCGCACTAGAGGCTTGAGGCTTTCGGGCTTTAGGGATGGTTAGCGGTTTATGCTTAGGGTTTCGGGCTGTGCATCTGCTGCCGGGGATGTAAGCGATCTGGGTCATGGGCTCAGCAGGCGGCGAGCAAAAGAAGGCACAGCTGCCTTGGCACAAATGAAAGCGCAAAGCACAAATCACGGAAATACTATACTATTCTATACTATACTATACCATTCTATACTATTCTATTCTATACTATACGATCCTTGTAGCTCGTGGTAGTTACTGGTCAGGAGAGTGACTAAGCAAAAAACAAAAGACATCGCAATGGATTGTGGATCGTTTTTGAAATACGCACGAAGCCTGTTTATGTTCGGGGATGTGCGATACAATGAGAGCGGGTTGAAGTGACATCCTGCCCCAACTCCTTGTCCGCCCCAACCCTGAACTGAAGTGCCGATAGGCTCCGTTTGCTTACGGGTTCACAGTTTACAGCTGCTAGTGTCGCTGGCATGCATGTTGCTGTTGCACCTTGCCCGAACCAGAATCTCAGAAATAAAAAATGACAGGGAACCCGAAGGAAAAGTATTGGTATTTAACTAGGCATCTGCATTAAGCTGATTCTGCTGACAATAGGGCTGTCACCATCGCGGAGAAGTTGTGGAAGACCCCAACTGCAAGACCCTGACCCGGAAATCTGCACATCAGACATTGAAACACAGAGGTATTAGTACGGGTTTGAAGTTGATCAACCGATGCCTTCATCCTCTGGTAAGATCTCAACTCGCCTAGGCAGGTCGTTCTCGGACGGAGACAAACGAGAATTGAAATTGTTGGTGAGGGATGCTTGAAGCTGCTTCTTCTTCAACAGGTTTAGGGTTTAGGGTTTAGGGTTTTAGGGGTTTTGTAGGGTTTAGGGTTTAGGGCTTATAGATTGTAAGGTTTAGGGTATATAGCTGTTCAGCGGCTGCTTAACTGGCTAACAGCTTCGATGGAATGCCAGAAAGCAAACCGGCCAACACGGAGAGCCGATACGAAACAGTAGTGCTACAGGGATGCACCTGCATTGGGATCTACTATACTGAACTTAGAACCCTAGCAAAAATCATAATTATAGCTGTCTCTTAGGGAATATAATAACCAAAAACTAAAAGTTACTTCTAAGTACCCCTAAGTCTACCGTGGAGTCTATACACTGCGGCCATCAAAGGACTGCCACTTGACTCTCCCCGCCTCAGACAGTTCCGGCAGTCCGCAGATCTTGACTCAAGCGTGCAAGCTTGGTGGGGGCTGAGGGGGCTTAGCAAGTAGGGCAAAATACGAAGCACCAGTTATTAACTAGTACCAGAGAGCATACACATTAAAGGGATGACAGGGGTAACGGAGATAGCCATAGCCGCAGCCGGTATAGTAACAGCCAATACCGGAGAGATCAGCGGATGCCAGACTCAAGCTGCAGCACTTCCAGAACCTCGCCGCGAGGAGCCTAGCCATACTCGTCCCTGAACCCTGACGGCTCGAAATCCCGAACCAGCCAACGAACCTTCGGAGTGCAGCGGAGTGGCTGCCCAGGTGACACCTACCCAAGCACGGCTACATCAGACAGAGCATCGGTTTAAACTCTTGAATTTTGATTGGACCTGGAGATTGATGTTTCACTGCACAGCACTCTTGGAGGAGGTTCTAAAGGCGCAACCTGTGGATGTGAGGTTGGTTGGTGTACTTAGGTTGGTTGGTGTACTTGGAACAAGACCCTGGTAGAAGGCCTGAAGGTTGGCAATGGCTTGTGTACTTGTGTCTGTGTCTAAACCGCGAACCAAAGCATTCTGGCAACAACAGAACTGAAAAACCTACTCCCTCAATCCAAAACCGTCAACCCTACACACTATAAAGGCGCAAACCCTAAACTCCTAGACCCCAAACCCCCTACACCCTACAACCGGAAGTACTCAAAGGTTCCTCGGTCAGAGGAGCGACACAGCTCTTGCGACCAAGGCGCGCCCATCGGCCCCAGGATGCCTCTTGCGTCTTTAGGCTTAGTAGTATTATAGTAACATTATAGTCATAGTAGTAGTGTAATAGTAGCATAATCATCTGGGTTCAGACTTAAGCTAAGGCCTATGTTGCTGTGCGAAGATTGAGGATGTAGGGTCCTTCAAGCTGCGGGGCATGGGTTAGGAAGGCTCAGCTCCAGAAGCATTGTCTGTTTATGAGCTTTCGGGAGTAAGACGGCTAGCGGTCCGTTTTGCTGGCCGACAATGATGTCTCATACCTAAACTAAACCCTAAGTCCTGCAACACCTGAAGACTACGCCCGAAACCCGAAAGAACAAGACATGCTACTGCAGCCCCTATAGTGCAGGAACAGGTTCTGGCATCCGACGATTCCGGAGGGCCCCGGATGTCTGGAGTGCAGCCGCTGCAACTTGTTAAGACCGATGCCTGAATCATGGCTATGATTTATAGTACTCGTAGGAAAACCTTCTTGCACTTATACTGATGCAATATACCCCGAAACCTACTCCAGCTAGTAAGGCCCCACCACATTAGGTGAAGCGTGTCTGAAACCACGCTTAGTGAGAAGTAAAGCGGAACTCCATATTTTTTTGAAACTCCGGAAAGCTAACTCTGCTTGAGAGCCGGGACGGGACCTCCTACACCGATCTCTCCTTTGCCAGGCTTCCAAGTTGCCGCTGCAGCAGCACGGAGGGAGTGGGATGCAAGTGACCCGCTTCGCCTGCGCGTAAATGTTTCACGCAGCTACGGAAGATTACTGCAACGAGCCCCGTAAACCCTAATCACAGCAGTCCCTTACGGTTGGAGATGCACCCACCAAAGACGCGGAACTCCATGGAATAATATGACCTCCAAGATCGTATGTTGTACATGGTGTTATTGTTTTCATCGAATATTCAAACGGTGTCTGGACGAAACGCTAGGAGGCGGCTCTTCTTTGTGTTGTTCCCATGTCGGGTGTCGCATGGCTATTCGTAAATATGGCAGGCCTACATTGTTGTTGCACGGAAATATAGGGATTTCTTGAGAGGTGGCTTTGTGGATGTTGAGAAATTACTCTCAAAATCAGAATCATTCCGACTTGTTCCATGGCTCCTTCCAGTTGATTTCCAACGCAAGCGAGACATCTCCCGGCAAACCGAAAACCCGGGGGCCCACGACGGACAAAGCTTTTGTGACCTTATGTTTTCTTTCATGGAGGGTTTTTCATTGTTCGGGTATTCGTGCGTTTGGCAAGCAATTTTGCAAACAGCGTCCTGTGTGTAGTCCTGTAGACTGTAGCTCTTTCTAATGTTTTGAAGTTTTGACATGCTTCCGTTTCCCTATGCTGTCTATCGCTTCCAAACATTTCGCTATGCCGGTTGTCAGTATGTTGGGGCAACTCTGAGAAGCTAACTTCACCACATGCATACTGCGCACCATACCTCCTCGGCTCTATCCCCTCTCCAAAGTTGAACCCCAGTAGACTTCCCACTAACCGACACCCCTGTCACATAGATCTGCATGTATAAAGAAAGCTGGGAACATCCTTTCTGCCCACATTACAAGTACTGCTAACCTTCTGTCGAAGGAAGTGCTGTAAAAACTCGAAAATCTGTACATTCTTCAAGTCCCTGAAAGAAGGTAAGCAACACTTGCGCAACCCTGAACCATCTACGCAAAGCCTCTACAACTTCTTTGGAGTTGAGCCCCGCAGACCGAGTGCGTAGGGAGGCTCGTCGTGAAATCCCTCGTAAACCCCAAACCTCAAGAGACGACGTGGTAAAGCCTACAGTTGTCAGGTTACAAGGCCACGTAGAAAAACCGTGCAACTCTCTGTCCGATCGCGGGAGAACGAGCTCTCACCGGCGAGGGAAGAACGCCCGTCGGTTTAGGATCGGGGGCCTGAGGCTTTAGGCATTGAGGTTCAGACTTTCGGGTAGAAGACTTGCGGCTAAATGGATATGGTATGACAATGGCAATCAACAGTCATTACACATCTCTCTGTCCGGATGTAGGATCTGTTTTATCGACCGCAAAACCCTGGAGGGGCCTGGCATTCCAACCCTAACCTGTAGCCAGCGGCTCTTTTTAGCTCCTGGCTGGTAAGGCTGCAAGGATTGCGTTCACCTCACACTGAAGCCTCGGCTTTCAGCTCAGACTGGACCCTGTTCTTGTAGTATTGAGGCCTTAATATTTAGAATAGGTTTTTGGGGCCCATTATACAATACATGTAATAAGGAGCCCTCAAAATAGTATTGGTAATTATTTAGGCCCCTATTGTACAGCTCTTGCGCCATGGATCCCACGCTCTGCGCTGGCATAGATGCTTGGGACAGGGTTTCGGGACATGTGATGGGACATTTACATTGACTACGCGGGAATATTCCTAATGCTTATACATCTGTCATACCTCCTTCTCAGTGTGTGGATTGCAAGTTTTGTTTTGGAAAACTGCGGTGCCAATCGACAGCATCACTTCCCATCTGCTCGAGGTCTCTCTCTCTCTCTCTCTCTCTCTCTCTCTCTCTCTCTCTCTCTGTATCTCTATCTCTATCTCTATCTCTCTCTCTCTCTCTCTCTCTCTCTCTCTCTCCTCTCTTGTCGAAACTAATTCCTTGGACAGTCCGGCTATTTACACTGCAAATACAGATTTTGCTCGTGGCAGGAGTGCATGGAGCGGATTGCTATGATGTGATTGGATAACGTTGGGATGCTGTGGACCGACTGCCGAGGGGCTGCGTGAAGACATTGTAGGTGTCCACACCTCGCACCACATGTGAAACGCGAGCTTTTGACATGACTGCAACAACCAGACAGCAGTGCGTCTTAACTGCAGCTGCATGACGCTCAGCAAGTCTGCGTCGGAATCTGAGACATTGATCGTCGCCTGGCGAAGGGGGTTTGAGAAACAAACACATGTCCTGTACTCGATGGCTTAGTCTAGTCTCATTGACAAACTGGCCAAATGGCTCGCTATTTGGACAGCGTGCACGAGGGTGGAGGGGAAGAGAATAAGGCATGCCAACAGAATACTAGTTCAAGCACATCAATCGTCATTTCCACATCATGAAAAGTACTCTGCCGTGCTTGGGCCCAACACATACGCGCCCATAGAGTATAGCGCCGTCGCGGGCCGGAGGCACTGCAAACGAAATGCACCAAATATGGGCCTTAATCTGTAGAATATGGTTTTGAGGCCTGTAATACTATACTTAACTATAACAAGGAACCCCCATAATAGTATAGGTAATTATTAAGGCCCCTACATTGATCAACGAGCACCAAGCTTACGGGATGTGGGAGCCCCCTATATGCTCTGCGAAACTCTATGCCAATCCGACCCCTAAACGCTATGAGCCCTAAGCCCTATAAACCCTTATAAAGCCTTTACCATCACTCTTCAAGCATAGGCCCTAAGCCCTATAAACCCTTATACAGCTTTTACCGTAACTCTTAAATAAAGCATAAGCCCTAAGCATAACCCTTCAAGCACCCTAAACCCTAATACTCATAACCGAAACTGTTGTCAGCATGGCCGAAGAAATCGCATTCGCCGCTGTGTGGCTCCATGAGACCCAGGCAGAAGGCTGCCTCTGGCGAGGTCTCGAGACATGACCTATGAGAAACCTACGGTTGATGATATAAATCCTGCAGTATCCATAATAAGGGTCATAACATAATTCCCATAGTTTAAGGTCCTTAAAGTAATGCAGGATTTACAATATCAGCAGTAGGAATAAAAGGGCCGCCCTTTTGGCTTAAAGGGGATTTTAAGGAAACCTTAACCCTCAAAGAATGGAATAAGGGCCTACTCTGGGTCCTGGGAGGCATGCCAAGGATTCATTACGAAGTAACAAAATCTTTCGCCAATGAACTATAGGGGTGTTTTACAGGTTTAGGTTTAGCTTGATAGGATACAAACTTAGCTTTAGGATGTACGGCAGGATTCAAGAGTTAGCTGCAGTCAGCTCTCAAACTTTGGGCTTGAGTCGAGGGCTTGAAAGGCTTGGGATTGCCACTCTGCTTGCGCAGCAAAGTGGGTGAACTGTACCGCCCGTTACGGACAAAAAGGTACTCAGTCAGTAATATCGTGCTCAGATATGCAAGAACACCACAAACTCCTAGTTAAGAATGCCTCTTTCTTTCTCTTTCGTTCCTTTCCTGGATCTCTGCCCCAAATAGCTCAAGATAACCATGAAGTCGAACGAACAAATTTGCTCTACGCCTGGAGCAATAGGCAAATTATCCTTAGAAGCTCTGTATACATCCCGAAACTTTGAGCCCAACACTCAGAAGATGTCAAAAGCCTGGTCCACCCTAGACGCCCTAAGCCCCTCCCCCACGCCCTGAAACCCACAACTCCAAAGCCGGAAGCAAAGACGATTACGATAGGGACCTAAATAATTGCCAATACTATTTGAGGGGCTCCTTACTATAATTACGGTATAATGGGCCCCCAAAACCTATTTAATTATTATGGCCCTTATAGTCCTTTTCAGAACTATAAGTATAGTATAATGGGCCCCCAAAAAACCTACTCTAATTACTAAGGCCCCTATAGTCCTTTCCAAGGGGCCTTGGTCTGTGAGGCAGATTGTCGTAGAGCAGAGCTCTGACCCAAGGCAAGGTCTGGACAGTGGCGCAGGCTGCCTCTCCCGAACTCGAATGTAAGGCTTAAGGGGTTTAGGGTTTAGGGTTTAGGGCCTATTTCAGGCTTCAAGCTGCAAGGCTTGTTGTGTTGAAGCTTTACCGGCTTCTTAGGGCGATATACGCAAGTATAGATCAAGAGTATAGTTTCGTTTACAGTTACTACAAGTACTGTTATTTGCCGCCCTACAGGTGCACTTGCGCAAGTGCTTATGTACATAGCAGTCCTGCTGCAATTAAGTAGACACATGTCACATCTTCACTGCCCCAGATTCTGCAAGGCATCTTCATGTCTGGCCCTCGCCTTCATCGTTAAACAAAGTCAATGCATCTGGGGCGAAGAGGTCTCACATGGCCAAGCAGGAAGAAAGACACCGGGCTGAGAGGGAGGGAGTTCCTCGTTTCGGAGATCTTGGCTCTGACAGTTTCCACATGCTTCCCAGCGGCGGTTCATGACTTTCAATGCCTCGTGTCGGGTCACTGCCTTAGCTGACTCAGCTGTCTGACGGCTGTCTGGGCAGACATACACAGCGACCGCAAATCGTGCCGGGCATCGAGGCAAAAGACTTGAGCCAAGACACCTCGGAGGCAGGGAGCTCATCGGGGACGTTTCGAAGAAACTCGTCGCATATCCTTAGCGAATCAAGGAGGGGTATGCGCACGCGCAAGCCGCTTAAGGGCAGCGGGCAAAACTTGCGAACGCGAACTGACTCAAGACAGAGTTGCTGAGAACATCGCACAATGTGAACCGGAGAGAGAAAGCAAATTTCGTAGTTTAACATGCGCTGGTTTGTTTGACATGCCCTGTATTGAACTTCAGCTGGTCCGATCCAAGAATCTCCTGTCTGCTCTCTGCGTCGAAATTTCCTGTGGCCAGCACCCGCTTGGCATTGGTGGGCCTCATGCTGAAGCGATTTTGCGCTTTCTTCTCCTGAAGAAGCAACAGGTCCAATCGCTCTTGTTTGTGTGTGTCCGTTCGTCGGAGTCCAAGCTCTGTCTCCCTCTCTGTCCCCGTCTCTTCCAGAACTCTCCAGGTTAAAGCTCGCAGGGCGAAGCTTCGGCCACCAACAAGCAGCATCCACATACGACCAGCGAAGAATTCATTGCTAGCGTATGCATGTTAGTATGCCTCTTGCGCACTAGTTCATAGAGTCTACGAGCAACTCCATCATAAAACAAGTCAATACACCATGCCAGGCACACTGCACTTCTCGGCACAGTGATTATGCACTTGTCACGAGCGACAACGAACCGGCAAGGGCAACTAGTAACTGGTGAGCGAACCTTTCAGAAAGGACTACGGGCGCACGCACACACACACACACACAAACACGGAGTACATGACATGCTGGGTCATTGCTCAACCGCCGCCCCCTGCATGACGACAGGTTTTTGAACGTCCAGGGAATGCTGTGCACGTGTTCTTATCTGTTGGATGCAACGCAAAATGATTGTGGAGCAGTTTCAATGCTCTTCTCAACACAGAAGTTGCAATTGATGCAGCTTCAAGAAGCGTACAGCTGTTACTTGGAGGGGAAGGGGACTTTGTAAGTCGTTTATATAAGTAGGTTATAATTGGGGAAAATCCACTTAGGGTACTTAGAACTCTACTTATAACCTACTTACTAAGTCCCCTGCCCCTCCAAGTAGGTGTCATGGCGTCCCTGACTAGTACAGCACGGGCCTGTAGCCCAATTTGTCCTGGGACGACCCTACCGACCTTCATCTTCGGCCTCTCTTCTTCTAGCCGAAGCTTCGGTTCAAGGTTCTCACCCTCCAGGCCCGCAAAATCCTAATTTTAAAACCCAAGCCCCGCAAATCCCTAACCCCCGAACAAAGTGTAGTTATAAAGCCCTAAACCCTTAACCTTAAACCCTAAAAGAGCTTTCTGATCCTCACTGCTCCTGCAGTGCAATGTTTGCGCGTACCACGCCCAAAAGTGACTCTTCCAGCTCAGGGTCCTCGCGCCATCGCACGCAATCATAAATACAATATACTATAGTGCAGTGTAACATAACAACACATAATATAGCATCATGACATTCAGGGTTTAGGGCGTTGAGTTGTTTTGGGGGGTCGTCGGGTCTAGATTTAAGAGGGTCGAAGGAGTTGTAGGATGTTTTGGGTCCTCGGCTTCGGGTTCCGGGAAGTTGAGAGTTTAGACTTCTACTTAAAGGATCAGGGGACTTAATAAGTAGGTTATAATTGGGGTTATAAGTCCCCTAAGTGGGGTTATCCTAATTATAACCTACTTATAACCTTACTTACTAAGTCCCATGAGCCTTTAAGTAGCCAAGTTGTCGCTCACGCTCGCAACCAGACAATCATGAGCCATGATGATACCGAACATCTTGAGTTCCCTGGCCCATAAGCAATCTGACCTTTTACGCAATAACTTCTGCTTGTACTAAACACCCCCGCAATAATGAAAACACTTTCCGGCAAACCCCCTTGAAATCATCCCCACCTTTGAAAACACATGTTGAATTAGGGAGTTCTCGAGCAAAAGCAACAGCAAGATCAAGAGTCGCTGCAGGAGCAGGAACAACAGCAAGAGCCAGAACAGGAACAATAGCAAGATCCCGCGGAATCGCCCCCATTTTGTTTACAACCCTTTTCGAGTTATCGGTTGCACAAAACGTAAAGAGCTCAAAGTCTACCTACCCAGCTCCTCGTATAACTCCGGAAGTCTAGAGAACAAAGCCAACACATAACAACGAGGCCTGAATAACTTGTAACATTACATTGAAGCTCCAGAGTGTCTATATAATCATATGTTCTGCTGTTCTATGCTATGCTACGTTAAACCACGCACAGGATCCTACTCTTTGAATGAACATTCGAGAACCGAAAAGTAAAGAGCTCAAGAGGCCCTTGTTGCTGTCCTCAGACGGCGATCCTTGAGAAGGAAACGTGCGTGCTGCCTGGAAAGGAGACCGAACCGGGTACAATAGTCAGGGAAGCCTCGGGTATACAGTCCTAGACGCTAAACCCTAAACCCTAAACCCGAAACCCTACACCCTAAACCCCAAACCCTAAACCCTAAACCCTACACCCTAGACCCTAAACCCTAAACCCTAAACTCGAAACGAGACGGCAAAATCGTCAACAAGGCTTGGCTGACGGATCGGTCTAGGGTTAAAATGGGAGTTTCCGAAAATTAGGGGTACCTTATTTTGGGGTCCTTAAAATAAGGATCCTTCTATTTGGGGTACCATATTAGGGTCCCTTATTTTCGGAAGGTCCCGTATAGGGTTTAGGAAGGACCCATGGCATCACTGCTTCCAAGCTCTTGTTACACAGCCAGGGACCTCGTATCTAACGAATCAAGCGTACTACGCACCATAGCTCTCGAATTCTATGTGGCGGCATGCTTCAAAAACGTAGCAGCCCGTATGTGCTTTGAAACCCGCGCCATCATGCCGAATCAAGCCTGATTAGGACGACCCCCCCCCCCCCCCATGTGTGTGAATTTGTCGGCTTGGAGGGACTACTCGGTGGTGAGTATGTCGGTTGCAGTGGTAGTGACATAGCAATGGGTGTGGCAGCGAATGTAAGGCCAAAATATGCAGGTGTTGACGTGAGAAAACTGATGGGCGACATTGATGGCGACAAGGACGGCAGAAAATAGCAATACGGATGAAGATGACGCACGTGAAGGCAATGATCTGCGAAATGCTGCTGCTGCTGCTGCTGCTGCTGCTGCTGGATGTGTAACAGGTGATGTTGCTGCTGGCGGCTGCCATGCAGACGGCGGCGCCGTTCTGACGATGCCACCAGTGCAGGTGATGAACAAGTATTGAAAGGTATCAAATGATAATCCCACATGAGAATTCAGAAACAAGTAACCCCTTGTAACCTTGTATAGGACCCTGAGCACTATAATGCTCGAACAGATACCTCCGCGTCCACGGAGCCATCAAACATGCCGTCTTGGTCGTGCCTTCCGAAGACCGTCGCGGCTGAGCCCTGCTGTCCAGAGGTTCTTGGCCGCCGCGAGCTCCTGGCCCAAAGAATCACGAAGCCTTTTGCATACCACTGCAAGAAATGTCACTGCTTAAGTTATACTGTACCATGTTAACCTATGGTATGTTAGTATTCTATGTGATTGCATGGTATTACATGTAGGGTCCAATATCATACCGTATGCTGGTATATTGTGTTATTCTATGACATAGCATACAGAACATGATAACGTCTACAATGCATGGTCGTGCAGAACAGAGGAAAGAAAATTTAGCATCCGGTACGGTACCATCTAGTACAACTACTAGTACTACAACAGTCGGTTACAGTTAGTACTTAGTGGTGCTTTCGTGCTATCTTCCGCACTGGCTGCCATAAGGCTCTGCACAGGCTGTATTACAAGTCTAAAACTTTGCTTCTGAACTTCTGAGCGGGTGTGGCTTAGGACTAGGACCCGAGGACATCAGCTCCGGATTTGAAGCCGTCCGACTTCTGTTTAGGACTTGCAGCTGGGGATGCAAGGATATAGCTCGTAGACTCTCATTCTCATGTTGGAAGCGGTCAAAGCGGTCAAAGTAACTATGTATTACATACTCTATTTCTGGCATCTAGCTTCAATGGCTTCATGAGGAGGAAGACTTTATGATGTTCACGAGCCTGGACCTTCTCACAACCAGGTCAATCTCTGATGGACAACGCTTGCGTGCGCGGGTCTCCCACCCGAAAAGCATTGGCATAGCAGGAAATCGCTTAGCTCCCGACAGATTTGGGGCGAAAAGACCGAGCCGAATCTCAAGCGCAACCCAAGTAAAGATCCCATAATTCGAGGCCCGCAGATTCCAAGCAAGGCAGCTGTCAAGCCACCCTGGTTTCTGTGAGTATTCACTTCACTGCTTGTGACCACCCCAAAACACATCTCGCTGACAACTCTATCTATTCGAAAGAGACCGCACGAGCCTCCTCAAAAACAACTCTGAATAGCATCTTCAGGAGCTCCGCCTGAAACTCGGAGTGGCATGGACTTCATGGACACATGCACAAGCAAGCCTGCATCTCGAGCGGAAAGGCCTTGTTTCGACTCGTGTGCTACGTTCTTGGTTTAGTAGCTTCGAAGGTGTACAGCCCCAAAGGCTACATCAGCAGCGCTTGGTGGGCTTCCGAATGCTTGCATGCGCAGTTCTCCATGTCCTGGGCCTGGACCGTCTCGTGAACATAAGTTCAACCACGCCAAGAGAATAGATAGAAACAGGAGCGACAGATGGCCTGCGACGAAAAGTTCAAGCTTGCACCCGCGTTGGATATGCTGCAGTCGACCATGCCACGGAGATCGGAGACGCTCATCGCCTCGTTCAGACAAAGGCAGCAACGAGCCAGAGCTGTTCTTCATCATTTTCATCCATAGATTCCCGAGATCGCTACATTCAAAAAACAAACCCTCTACCCGTCCCTACGCCGCTACACTGGTCTTTCCCAGGCTTCTCCAGGAGCTGAAAGGCCGACTTGTGTATTTCGAAGTCGAACTTCAGGCTCCAGCTCTGCCAAGTAGGATCTACAGGGCCTACTCTTGATACACATGCTAAGGTGCATTCGTCGTGGACAGAAACTTGGCATGGGTGCTTCGTGATCTGTTTAGACAACAATCAATGCTGGAGATGTTTGCAGGCTGTATTGCATCAGGTCTGGGTTAATCCTGCAAGTCGTATCCTGCTCGTATTTGGAACTATACGGAGATTAAATAAGGATATCTGAGTGTAGACAAACATGGAGGCCAAGCGTCGTAAAGCTGCAGCTCCCACCAGCTAGCAGCATTGACCTAGCAGCTGCAAGAACTGCATAGAGTTCCGGGATTGGGCTTGCCCTAAACCCTGCAGTACATCGTGCCTGGAAGCGAAAACCCTGAACGCAGCAACAGAGTTGACCGGGGGAGCTTCCACAGGCGAGCACCGGAAACAAAGAGTGGGAAGTAGGTGTGAGAGGGAATGGCGAACTAAGGATAGTTTCCGAAAACTCAAGGCAAAGTCTGAGGCATCACCTGACATGCTGCAGCATGCACGGACCTGAACAGCATCACGGAGTGCCACGGCACCAGGGTCCGACCTGCAAGCCACTGCACCCCAAGAAAGATTCGTGTCACTGATTGCTTCGCACCGGCATGGTATGATACCATGCAGAGACGTCGTAATAGACTGTGATAACAGTTGCAATGGCCCCAGAAATGCTGCTTGCATCATTGCTCCATGTAATGTTTCCTCATTTCAGTACCCGTCCTGTTCTTGTCCATGTAACCATGTTTCCTCATTTCGCTACCCGTCCTGTTCTTGAAGTCCACATCGTAAGCGTAGAGTTTCGCCGTAGTACCACCTCGTCCAATCTCGCGAGGCAGCTCCTGGATTCTCTTCGGCGGAGTGTGAAACTTCCGAAGATCACGAAACTCGAAGGCCGTCCCAGAATCGGTTCAGGGTTTGGGGTTTCTCCATGTCACTTAAATCTCAGCACTCAAGCACAAACAACTCCAAGACTTTCGTCCAAAACTCCATGTCGCCAAAGCGGCCCTGCGTCCTAAGTCTCCTCATTTCCTAAAAACTTGCTTTTGAAGCGATGGACTTGTTAGATGCCAGCACACAAAAGAAACTGCACGTGTAGAAACCCAATTCAGTGGACATCCTAAGCCTTAATCGAGTCCTGAAACTCTGAACCATCCTAAACCCAAATCCTTCGGCTGGCCAAAGATGGCACTCTTCGGAGTGGCCGGCCCGAAACGTGGAACCCAAATCTGCAACGGAAGGGGAGGTGGGGGTCCTACAAACTCACATAGGGAAAGGTCTTGCGGGTTATGCTTACTGTTGGGTAAGGGCTGTGTAGGACGTCAGAATCTTGAATGTTTCGGCTTGTTTGTGCGTTTTAGGTGCCTGCCCATGTGCCCGTCGGGTTTAACACGCGTTCTCGGGCCCTCGGCCCGAGAAGACAATATTGAAGACTATGTAGCCTTGGAGTAGCGTGTCTCGCGGCGATCTTTAGTGGGGCTCGTCTTGACCCTCATGGGCCAAACTCCGCAGCATCCCGTAACTCGTAACATACAAGGAAGCATCTTGGGTCCCAAATTGTGGGGTTCCTAAAGTAATGCAGAATACTTGATGTCCGTAAAAACAGTGGGCTTAGGAGTATACATACTGCGTACACCCTCCCCCAAGACAGTTTATAGGGGTTTGCATAGTAGCCCCAACCCCAAACCCCTTTCTGCAACAGGCTTCGCACTTCGCCTGGACAGTACCGACACAAGCAAACCCCTAAACCAACACGGGTCTTACAGGGGTGTATAGAGGCTTAACATCAGTCCCAATATACTAGGCAGCTCGAGGAGAACGACCACAGTCGGCCCGGGTTTTTTTGCATCGGTTTAGGACTTCCGGCTTTGAGCTTAATGTAAGCCCTAAAGAAGGTGAAGACAAAGCTTGAAATTTAGAGCCCTAAGCTGTGTGGCCTTGAAGTCAGAAACGCCAAACCCTAAACCGCTTTAAGCGAGACCGACAGCCAGAATGAACGTTGAGACGTTGAGCTCTGAGCACTAGCAAGTGGCCAGAGACTCCAATATACACCTTAAATCATAGTAGGATCCCCAATAAGAGATAAGGTATTCTTCTTATCT
This sequence comes from Symbiodinium sp. CCMP2592, assembly GCA_905221615.1. Taxonomy (NCBI): domain Eukaryota; class Dinophyceae; order Suessiales; family Symbiodiniaceae; genus Symbiodinium; species Symbiodinium sp. CCMP2592. The sequence continues at coordinate 935,467 of CAJNDT010005947.1, forward strand.
AAGGGATATTGGAGTCTCTGGGTGGCCTCCAAGGGCTTCGGAGAATCCTCGATGGCAAAGTTTGCCCATCCTCCTGGACAGGAAGGTGCGGGACAAAGAAACATGGCGAACAAGATGGAATGAATAGTGACGAGCGCTTCAGTGCTCGTACCCGGTGTTCAAAATGCTTCCTGCTTCGCGACGATGAAAGCAACGAAGTTACTTTCAGTCGGCAATCATGCAGGAATCATATAAAGGGGCCTTAATAAGTAGAGTAGGATTTTGGGGCCCCATATACTGCCTATAATAAGGAACGCCCAAAATAGTATTGGTAATTATTCAGGCCCCTACATTATCAAGGCCTGGGTGTCCGTTGAACTGGCGACCAGCATCGCCGAACTTACCTCAAGTGTCTGGTTCTCAGTGGGGAATGGGGGACTGGATTATGGAGACTGTTATTGGGAATTATATAGGGGCTCATCTACGGATCCATTCCCCCATTCTCTACTAAGCACCAGACAGTCAAACTCCTAACGCAGACCGAGGCTCGCGTGTTCGAGTTTTAGAGTCAAGTACTAACCGAAGCTCAGGCTGCAAATCGAACATGTGTGTAACAAGGCTTAGGGTTTAGGGCTTAAGCCGCCTTTGCAGCTTGTGCAAAGAACTTGTTCAAGGTCGTCGTTAAGTCCTCATGATAAGAATATCGTGAAGATAGGCACTGCCTGCCCCGGCACCTTTAAGAGCTTGGCGGCTGAGACAGGGCATGGCCCTTATATGTTTATCCTGACTTACAGGATCGTGGGACTTAGTAGCTAGGGTTATGCTTAGGGTGACTATATATACTTTAGAAGAAGTACGCATAGTCTTACCTAATTCATTCCCATGATCCTTTAGATACGCTATGCATGGCGGAGATGCGATAAGCCACGACTTGGTACCCGTTCCTCTCCATAAACGTCGGTGGAATGAGCCCGTCAGGGAGGGACTGATACCTGGCGCAGGGCTCTCTCTGGCCTCCGGCCCGCAAATACCAAATCGCGGCTTCTGGTTCCATATGCATATCGGCACCAGACTCTTCAAATACAATGTCCCTAACCGACAAGAGTGTGAAGCAGACAACCCTACAGATGCGCCACAATCTCGACATATGACCCAGAAAGGGATTAAGGCCAAGAGCAGGGCTACGGGCACAACTTGCTTGCTGGGCTTCACATGCTTCACTCCATGAAGTCCTTGACAAACTTCCCGGGATTGGGGTTCAGGATATCGTGCTTTCAATGCATATGAATTGGTCACATGAAGAAGGGTTGTTCGGCCAAGTACCCCGATACTGACTGAGTGAAATCAGGTGCGTGCGACACCTGGGTCTTAAACGGGGGATCCGAAAAACAAATATGTGTATATATATATATATCTTTATGTATACACTTGTTTTGGGGGGTCCCGATGTTCAAGCATATGAAGGCTTTACATTTTCGGAAACTCTCATTCGAAGCGGAGTCCTCGAGCACAGCCCTTGTGGATCTGCTTGGTTCCGGAACACAGCCGGCTTCAGGATTCGGTGGTTAACTTGCGAGCCTGAATAATTAAGTACTTAGAAGAAGGCTCTGGGGCCCATTATAACAGGAATTCTGGTGAGGCCCCTATACTTGGAGGAGCAGGGGACTTAGTAAGTCGTTTCTAAGTAGATGATTGGGCTAAGTCCAGTTAGGGTACTTATAGCTCTACCTTATAACCTACTTACTAAGTCCCCTACCCCTCCAAGTACTAGAGGTTTCGGCCAAGCTCCGATCCACAAAAGCTTCGGTGACACGCTGCGCGCAGGGTTGAATGCCGTGTCCTACGGCAAACCGAAAGGGACGCGCTTGCGTCGCGTCACAGGCGACAGGAAGTGACTCGGCTGAAAATTCAAAACCAAAAACTGACCTTCATTTGGGGCCTCAGGGTGTTTTATAACGTATGCTCTCCTAAATCTCCACATAGCCCTCGGAGAGTGCGAGCGATGCCACAGTCTGGCATTCCACAGGGTCTCCTTCCAAGCCCTTGAGAAGAAAGTCGGGAAGCGCTTGACCTCTGGCAAAGTCTCGAGTGCTCCAGTTCCGATAGTTTCTCAAGTCAAGGCGTGCTCCAGCAGCAATCAAGGCCGCAGCACCCTCATGCTGCGCTGTCATCAAAGCTGCCATAAGTGGCGTCATGCCAGAAATGTGGTAACACAAAGAAGAGAGAATCGTTCTGCGCCCAAGCCTGTACTGCAGCGTCTTCGCCGCAACAACCAGGCCAAACGCCGAGCAAATGCTCGAGACGGTGTACTGATGGTTCACATCTGCTCTCAACTCAACTAGTCTCTCGACCATCTCGGCCGAGCCGCCCCCACCAACCATGGCAAAAAAGAGCGCTCGGGAAACGACGAGCGGTTCCTGGCTCGTGTGTAAGGAAAGCTCTGCTAAGGCTTCAAGGCTCCCGTATGTAGCCACACCTCGCAATGCAGAGGCCTCAAGAACATCCTCCATCAGCGGGTCAATGCCTGCTGCACAGAGGAGACGAATGCCTTCGGCATTGTCTGAGACGCTCGCCATGTTCAGAGGGGTCGTAAAGCCACCCTGAAAGTTGGCCCGCGCTGCGATCAAGCCTTGGTTCTTGTCAGTGGATTTAACTTAAGTTACCATAGCAAGGATCTATAAAATAAAAGCATGTGGTTTTCCTTATTTTTGCCTCCCGCATGGCTGATCCGAAGAACGCATGGCAGGTGACAAGCGGCTACGAAGGGTGAAGGGCTATAAAGCTACCACCCTTCAGCAATCCTGGAACACTCAACCCGAAGATAAAGCAACCAGTACCACCCATATCAGCCAGTTTCCTTATTGGTAACTTAAACCTTAAACCCTGAGCCTTTCAAGGAGCCCTTATATGTATTATGGTTTCCTTCTTACGGTACCCTACATATACAAGTTCCTTAAGAGAGGCCCAGAAGCATCGTGCAGCATCGTTGTGCTGGAATAGCAAAGCAAGGTCTAGGGGCGATGTCCATGGTGGACCTGTATAGGTTTAGGGTTTAGGGTATATCCCCAAACCCTACATTAGGGTTTAGGGTTTATAGGGCTTAAGGGTTTAGGGGTAAGGGGTTTAGGGGTTTAGGGTTAAGGGCTTATAGGGTTTTAGGTAGGGTTTAGGGGGTTAAGGTTTAGGTTTGTGGGTTATGACCCCCTGAAGTATTATAAGGCATAACCTCCAAAACGGCAGGGTTTTGGATTCCCAGGGACATCCCAGTTTCGGCTGTTCCCGGGCTGTGCGCTTGTTCGGATTGGCACCCTGCTGCAACAAGCCGTCGATTATGTTCGCATCTCCGTTTAGTGCCGCATAGTGCAGAGGGGACCATCCGGCTCGGTCAATGTCACGGACCGCTGCAAAGCCGTTCTGGTACAAAAACTTAGCGACGACGTCTGTGCTGCCCTTGTTACACTCAATGTCAGGAATCATGTCGGATATTGGCTCCATGTTCAGGCCTCGGAAGTAAGATGACTGGAGATTCAGATGCCGGCGGTACGCCGCAAAGTCTTTAGAACTGAGGCAGAACATCAGCTTTCGCACCACCGCCTGCCGCAGGATAGGTGCCAACTTCCTGCGGTCCTCTTCCTTGCTGAACTCACCTTCGCCGACTGAGCCGTTCACGAATGCTAGCACCGAACCGACCACTTCCAGAGACCTTGCGCTCTTGATTTTGACCCACGTATCATCCCAGGAAAGTTCTCGTATGACCCTCTCCATGCGGCACCATCCTCGACGACCCCAACTTGCTTGGGTTAGCAATCCAGTTCCATCTTGGCTGGTCAGGACAGGGCATAGAGCAAAGAAGAAGGAGCACTTGCCGATGTAGGCCGGAATACTTCTGATAGCCTGTGCAAGATCGCTGCCATCATCACCAACACTACTCCCACCGATGAAGCCTTCCCGTGGCTCCAGCTGCGGGCATGAAACATAGTCGTACCAAATGAACAAAGGCTGGGACCTGAAAACTTGCACTGGCAGGTGTCTGGCCTTGGTTGTCGGTGACGGGATTGAGAAATGCTTGCGTACCCGCAGTGTCCTGAAACAAGAACGTGCTTATTCAACAGGGCAAGAAGCGGTAGGTACGTAAACTTCCGTCACCTTGGCTGATGCTGCGACAAACAGAAATTCATCTTCGAAGTGCTCTGCTCCTGCAACTCTTGCCAGATTTGGACCCTGAATCCTTCACCCTAAACCCTAAACCGTGGCATCCGAGCTCGCTGCCCAGTCCAATGGAACGATGCCCACGTCGTGCAGAAGACGCCTCTGAAATCCAGGGTTTAAAGTTTAGGGTTTAGGGTTTCATCCCCCTGACCGCAAAAACCCTGATCACAAACCTCCGAATCTGCCGTATGGGCTGTGTTTGTGAACATCTTTACAACAATCGGCCTCTGTAGCTGCTACTAAGACTACTTCTACTTCCACCACCACTACTACTACTTCTTCTTACTACCACTACTGCTACTACTACTACTACTGCTGCTACTACTACTATACTACTACTACTCCTCCTCCTCCTCCTGCTGCTGCTGCTGCTCCTACTGCTCCTACTACTACTGCTACTACTACTACTACGACGACGACTACTACTACTACTATACTACTACTACTACTACTACTACTACTACTACTACTACTACTACTACTACTACTACTACTACTACTACTACTACTACTACTACTACTACTACCTACAGCTACTACTACTACTACTACTACTACCACCACCACTACGTACTACAACGACTACTGCTGGTTGCTGCTACTGCTACTGCTACTGCTGCTGCTGCTCCTGCTCCTGCTCCTGCTTCTGCTGCTGCTGCTGCTGCGACTGCGACTGCGACTGCTACTGCTACTGCTGCTTTTGCTGTTGCTGCTGCTGCTGGTGCCACTACTACTAACCCCTTCCCCCTAAGACAAACGGGGGGGCCCCCGTACAAATTCGGAAAGTGCTTGTTATTCATCATTAGGGTATCTTTTGTCTCTATATCACGCGCAACGGAAGTAAGAGCAGCAACAGCAGGAGCAGGAGCAAGACCAAGAGCAGGAGCAAGCACAGAAGCAGGCGCAAGAGTGGCAGCAGGAGCAGAAGAAAAAGCCAGCGCAGGAACAAGAGCCAGAGCAGGAGCAAGTCGCTACTAATTTGCTACCACTACCACTAGCCACTACTAGCTACTACCGTCTACATACTACTAGCTACTACTAGCTCCTACTAGCTACTGCTACTAGGGGTTGTATAATTGCTCCATCTAAATATCCTTATCCCTGAGCGTCGTTATCGTTCGTTTCTCTTATCGTTTTCCATGAAATTTGCGTTATCGTGCTGTTCGCGTTTTAGTTTCTTCTTATCGTCTTTGCATTGAAAACCATACAAGAACCCAACAAGGACATGCCAAAACTGAACCTGCAGGCGCGGGGTTATTGTACAATCCCGCTTCTTCTCCTACTACTACTACTACCACCACCACGACGACGACTACTACTGCTACTCCTACTCCTGCCACAATCATCATCATCTTCTACTACTACTACTACTACTACGACGACTACTACTACTCCTGCTACCACTCCTACTGCTCCTGCTAGCTCCGACTAGCTACCACTACTACTACTCCTCCTCCTCCTCCTACTGCTCCTGCTAGCTCCTACTAACTACTACTACCACTACTACTACTACTGCTGCTGCTACTACTACTACTACTACTACTACTACTGCTACTGCTACTGCTACTACTGCTACTACTACTACTACTCCTACTACTACTACTACTACTACCCAAAGGCCACGATACGACTAAACACACCGCCGCTGCCACCACCACCACCACCACCACCACCACCACCACCACCACCACCAGGACTACCACTACCAGAGTCGGCAAAGAAGCACATTCTTGGACCGATGCTCTGCTCCTAAAGGCACCGATGGAACACTGAACGCAGAGTACTTAAAGGCTCATGGGACTTAGTAAGTAAGTTTATAAGTAGGTTATAATTAGGATAACCCCACTTAGGGGACTTATAACCCCGGTTAGAACCTACTTGCTGAGTCCCATGACCCTTTAAGTACGCAAGCCTAGTGACCGCATAGTTGCTACTGCCGGAAAGACTATCGCCCGCCTCAAAGCACCTTGCAAAACTGTCAGCTGCTTGCACCCGGGATCTGGATGCTGTTGTGAGGCCCACCTGAAACTCTCCACCCTAAAAAGAGCACTTTGGTGCAAAGAGTGGGCTTTCGGCAGGAGGGTCTGGCTGCCGGTGCTCAGGGTATTTGGAAGACTGCATGATTGTAGCTTCGATTGACTTTGCGTACTATGAAGGCATAAAGGCTTCATTCTTGAGTTACCCGGGTCTGGCATGAGAACACTGGCACGCAGACCTTATCCTTCCAAAGACCGTGACCTTCTCCTTGTCTAGCACTCATCGCAATACAAGCCAACCGTACCCCATACCTAGGCAGCACAAAGAACTGATCAGCTACAACTGTGTCTTTGCTCCTTATAATCGTTTTGCAGGCCATCCCCCTAAACCCTAAACCCTTGATACGCGAAAGTGACAAGTGACACAGCCCTAAACCATTAAGGCACCCCCTATCCTAAACCCTAAACTAAAGCTGGTGATGCCTGTCGCGACGTCTAGGAGCCTATGGCATCACCAGCGCACGTGCGCTGAGCACCGGCATCCGTTTCAAGAACGGATGCTTACTGCTTGCAGCTTGAGCGCGAAGAGTTAGCTTCGTGCTCCGTACCCGCATTCGTTCACTTCGGAGGGCGCATTACGCTTCCAGCGTGAAAATAAATAATAGTATATTTTAGGGTCCGGATCCTAAATGGCTCCTGAGGTCTTGAGCAGCCACATGAAAAGAGCCGCATTTCGGACAGTCCGCAGGCTGGACCCAACTGCCCGTACGGACGGCGCCGTGTGCACTCCCTGACAGCTCGCAGGCGACGGCGGCGCGTGCAAAAGGACCCCACTGCCCGTACGGACGGCCGGTTCGGACGGCCCCCACTGCCCGTACGGACGGCGCTCCCCTATCTTTGCTTTCTTAATGAACGAGACACGGACGGTCGAAGCGGGCTGCCATTTCGGACAACCCGAGACTGGACCGCAGACTGGACCCCACTGCCCGTAGGGACGGCCGGTTCGTGCGGCCCCCCGCTGCCCGTACGGACGGCGCTGGACCCCCGGTTTGGCAGCCGAGGACCACTGCCCGTACGGACGGCGGGTTCGGGCGGCCCCCACTGCCCGTACCGACGACGCTCCCTTATCTTTGCCTTCAATGAAGGAGACCACGGTGGCCGAAGCGGGCTTTCCGAGACTGGACCGCACACTGTTGGTTCGGGCGGCCCCCACTGCCCGTACGGAGGGCGCTCCCCTGTCTTGGCCTTCTTAGCGAAGGAGACACCTTACGTCCAATTTGGGCCCACTCCGAAAACCATTCCTGTCACGGAGCTAGCGGACGGCGCTCCCGTATCTTTGCCTTCTTAATGAAGGAGACACCTTACGTCCAATTTGGGCCCATACCTTAATTTTGCCTTCTTACTTGGATGATCGCGCGGGGTTATAGAGCTTATCGTACTTATTACTAAATAGTATCGAGTTATAAAAGATTGGTATTTTGTTAGAAGTGGCTAGAACATGTTATAAATGCTGCTAACTGCTATAAGACATACAAGGCTTACTGAAGTTATGTAAGCACCTAGCTAAGTCAGTCAACTTCTATAGTGTTTGTGGCAAATACCTTATTGCTTAGGGTACTTAAGCAAGCAGTTAGATAACCACTTAGGTGCATAGCATAAGTAGTTAGACAGGTTGCTAACCAAGTACCTAAGTGTTTGGCTAAATGGTTATCCTGGAAGACTTAGGCTTGTCTCCTGTGTTTGTTTTTTGCTTTTTGTGTTTTGTGCTCTGCAGTTTTGCCGATGCTCACATGCTGCAACGGCTTTCGAGCTGCTGCGAGATGCAAAAAGCCTATGGGCTCAAGCAGCTTTCGGGCTAGTGGTGGTTGCAAAAAGCCTTCGGGCTGAATCAGCTTTCGGGCTATTTCTGGCTGCAAAAAGCCCTCGGGCTGAATCAGCTTTCGGGCTAGTGGTGGATGCAAGAAGCCCTGGGGCTGAGGGTAGCTTTCCGGCCAGCAGTGCTTGCAAGGTTTGTTTTCAATCATGGCATCTTTGAGCATGCATGTGAAGATTCGTTTTTTCCCGCCGCAGAGCTGACAGCTGTTCGTGGCAGGACCCTTGCATGTCGGACCCCGAAGGAAAGCAAACACAGTTGCAAAGCCACGTGCATGAGCATGCTGCAGGAAGCATGCCTCCACTTTGCAGACATGCACCCTGCGGCAACAACCCTAAACCCTCGACTGTAGAACTCTGCCGCGAACATGGCCGTCACACCGCTGGTGCAGCAGGAAGTGGACACAGTGCTGGCTCGTGACCTTCCTTTGGTCTCGAAGTGGAAACTGGTCGAAAGCACCCTCCTCTCTTGCGGTCTAGCCTGGAAGGCATGCATCCACCCGAGCATGCTGCTGGTTCATCCTCTCAACAGAGGCGGGCTAGGCATCAATGGCCACTCGGCCCACGCGAAAGGTGCATCCCTGCTGGCTAGCGGTTTCGACCGCAAATTCCTCCACTCGTCAACGTGCTTCGAGTTGGCAGTGGACGAGAAGACCCGCCGGGAGCAGCTGCAGTTCAACGAGGCCATGGTGGGCCAGGCCGACGGGCTTCTCGCTGCAGTGAGCCGCTCTGAGAGGTTCCTGACAGTTTCCAGTGGGCACGTGTCGCAGTTCGCGAAGGCCGCCTGGAGCAGCTGCCGAACACCGCAGCCGGTGCTCCAGGACCAGGGTGGCTGCTTGAACAGGGAGAGCCTCTCCAGGGACCCGGAGTTCAAGCAGATGCTGGACGATGGATGGAATTGGCTCGTCGTGTCCTCCGTTGCAGAGCATCAATGGCCAGACTTGCCTCGCTTGGCAGAGAAAGCTCTCAATGCCAGTAACACCGCTTTCCAGAGCCTGCTCGAGCTTGAGATTGCCCTGCACATGGAGGAGCTCTCCAAAGGCATGAAGGACCCGACGGTCGAGAAGCTCGTCAAGGAAGCTTGCCCTCCTGGCAGCAGCGGCATCAGCAGGTATGCTCCATCAATAGCCAAATGGCTGGCGGAGTACTCCGACAAGGGCCGCTTCCTCGTTTCCTGAGCTTGTTCAGCCGCGATTCGGGGAGCAGTGAATGTGGGCGAGGACTTCTGGGGGTTCGTGGTCTCCACCCAGTTTCTGCCGGCAGACAAGCCCTTGGTGAGGCTGGCCTTCCTCACGACACAGTTCACTTCGCCAACCCACAAAATCTCGGACGGCTTCGCACGTTTGCTGGTGAAAGCCGACTTTGACAAGCTTAAGAAGCTCAAGGCTGAGGTGGCAAAGATGGAGTCTTTGCTTTACCAGGCATGGCAAGCCACAGCCAGCCAACTGCCGGATCTTCAAGCAGCTCGAAGATTTGCTTTCGCCTGCATCCGGATGACTCTACACATCCTGGGCAAGCAGTACCTTGGACTTCACCATACCTAAAGCCTAAAGCCCTAAACCCTAAACCCTGGTTTTCATAGGGCTTTCATTCGGATTTCTAAGGAAGATGGGCCGAGAGGCCAAAGAGTTCAAGGACTTGGATGCGATCTTTGATGAGTTCCAGCAGAAGACTGGGCCGGCGACTTCTGCAAGCAGTGCAGCGGCTACTTCGAGCACTACTGGGCCTGGACTCGTCAGCTTGGGTCAAGCCTACGACCCTTTGTGGCAGGCTCAGCAGAAGCTGGAGCTGGCTGTGGGGAAGCTCTACCAGATGGATGGCGAGATGTATGAGCTGCAAGCTATGGGCCAGGACTTCCTCACCTTGAAGAAGAGAGAGCTCTTCGATGAGTCGACGATCCAAGTGGAGACGTGGACGTGCCACAAGAGGCTGCGGCCAACGAAGAACTCGGCACCGTACTTGCTGGATGCAGCTCTTGCGAAAGACCATCATCCTGGGGCTGCAAGCAAACAGCAAGCTGCTTTCGCGACTGTCTACAGCCAGCTGCTCGATGTCACGACGAAGGTCGAGCACAAGAACTTGTGGAAGATGCTCGCTGTTGATCCGGTGTCGCGAACAGCCTACAGCTTGCAGAAGATCCCCGCTCACCAGCTGACCTTCGTGCCTTGCACGGACAGCCCCCAGCAGATCAGCATCAAGAAGCCTGAGGCTAAGCATTGGGGTGAGGTAGTCTTCCAAGGAGTTACCTACTTCGTCCTTGCTCCGAAGGCTTTCAAGCCAGCGACGGCTGAGAAGCCCAGCAGCGGCTGCACGGCGCCTTTTTGGTTCATGAAGCCGGATGCGAATCCGCATTTCGGTTGGAAGGAGAAGTCTGTGGGTGGCTTGCAGATTAGCTGCTTGAGCAATCCCAAAGCCATCGACAAGCATGAGCTGCTGACCATGCCTGTGCTGCAAGAGTCAGAGGCTGAAGATCCAGCTGCATCCTCGGGGCCTGGCCCCAAAAAGAAAGCCCGGAAGTGAGATGCATCTGGAAAAGCCTCTGGGCTGCAGTGCAAGAAACCAAATGTTCCTACTGAGCTCTAAAAGCAAGCCTTTCCGGATGCATCTCGCTGGCTTGAGCCGCTGAACTTTTGCGACTTTCCTTTTGAGCCGCTGACCTTTTGCGACTTTCCTTCGCAGCAGCAATAAAGGTGCCCATGTGGTCTCAACTGCCCGTGCATGCATCAATAAAAGCTTTAGGGCTGTAGATTCGGCCTGGCTTTCAGCCCTTGCAAAAAAATTGGCGCTTTTCTCGCAATATCGGGGCTCACAGAGCTGGCACAGCTGATCATGTGGAGTTTCCTCAAGCTGCAGAGTCTATAGTCGTATACAACCAACCATGCAAGGTTTCATGACGGAAGTGTGTTGCCGGCCACCCTGTTCAAAAAATAGGACACGTCCACCTTGCATCATGGTCACAATCGTGAAGCAGGTGAAGCTTGAGTTCCAGGGCAGAAGCTGGGCGGTGCCTCCAGGCTTTCTGTTTCAGGAAGACGGCGAAGAGTTCGTGCGACTGCGGCCGTCTTGCCATGGTCTGTGCATCTTGCTCGGCTGCGACAAGAAGATTCGCAACCCGTCCTTGAAGGGCAGCACTGCTTTGAAGCAGCTCGTGGATGGTCGGAACTGCAAGCTCGGCTTGATCGAGAGCAAGGACGAGAAGCCGAAGCTTTTTGGAGACGACGAAAGGGCCAGTCCAAAGAAGAAACGGAAGGTTCAGGCCGTGGAGACTAAGAAGCTTGACTTGGACTTGCCGGATGGAAGTGGCATCGTCACCGTCAAGGCTGTGAAGTGGACCCGGGAGGACTTGTCGGTGGTCCTCGAGGCCGAGCAGCTGGAGAGGCTCTTCAACTTAATCATGAAGGACGAGTTCTCCTTCGATGTCCAGAGCCGCGCCTATCGGAGGACCGGGAAGCATGTGAAGGCCGCCAAGAAGGAGACGGATGACTCGAGTTGCCAGAGCGACTGATGCCTGCAGCAGCACTCGTGCTTTGTCGTGCTGCTGATGCTCGTCTGGATCTATTTCCAGAGCTCCATCAACTACACTTCTTGCAGAAAGTTTTTTTGCATGTACAGAATAGTTTGGCAAACTGCCTTTCCAAGCACGAACTGTCCCGGAAGAGCAAAATTTCTCGACAACCGCAAGCCACTTGTTTCAGGAGCTTTCGAGCTCGTTTCCAAGTAATAACAGCTTTCGGGCTCAAAAAATGCCTTCGGGCTTCAGATGGAAAACGGGATAACAAAAGCTTTCGGGCTCAATGAAAGCTTTCGGGCTTGGGGGGGGCAAAGGTTCAGACTGTTTGTTTCTTTTGTTATGATTTGAAGCTTCAGAGTTCCTTGCTTCGGGTTTTCCAGGGTTGCAGGTTTCGGTTTGAAGGCTCATGCTTAGGGCTTAGGCTGCAAGGCTGAGGGTTGGAAACTTTCACTTTGTGGTGTCATGGAGGAAAAGCCTTCGGGCTTTGCTGTAGCAGCCCTCGGGCTATGCAACCTTAACCCTTCGAGCCCATACCACCCAAAGTTACTATAGAGAATTTCCTCTTTCCGTGCAGAAGTGGCCTCGCTCAAGCGGCCCTGGGGCCAAGAGGAGCAGGAGGCTGCTGTGCAACACAACACTGACAAGGGGCAGCAAGAGCAACAGCAACAGCTTAGGCAGCAGTGCAGAAGACTAAAGGTAAAGGTTTTAGAGCCTTTGAGCGAGCCATGGCGGGCTTTCCTGTGGATGGCCTGAACCAGGAGCTGTCGGCTGTGCATGGGCAGCCGATTTTTCAGCTGAGCAGCTGCCTGGTGCTGGACGTGACGGAGGCCGTCCAGAACTACACGGCGGCGGAGTTCAGTGGCTGCATTTGATCATGTTTTTTAATCTCAATAGCCTCCGGGCTTCTCTTCTCTGTAGCAACTTCACCCCCAAAACCCTGCAGCCTAAACCCTAAACCCTAAACCCTTAAACCTAAAGGCGAAAGCCTAAAGCCTAAAGCCAAAACCTGAAACCCGACACCAGCAAACCCAAACCCTGCTACCCCAAAAGTTCATAGGCCTGAAGAAGTATTTATGCTGTCTAAAAGCCTCCGGGCTGGAAAAGAAACCAACAGCGATTGAACCCAGGAGGGAGCTCCTGGACAGCTGCCGTGGCTTCTTTTACTGCTGCGGCCTGTTGTACAACGAGATGAATGTGTGGAAGCTGTCGGACAGCTCCGAGTCGGTGCTGCTCTGGTGGAGCCGCCGCTTTCACTGCTGGTGGCTGGCTTCCAAGGTGGTGAGCGACCCGAACAGCCAGGAGGAGTGGTCGCAGTGCAAGGTGTGGGCACGGATCACGGCAAAGGACCAGTTCTATGCCAACTCGGGCTACTACGTGCCGGACAAGATCTACGTGCCGTGGAGCAGCGAGGTGCACTCCCAGGTGTTCGTCTTGAAAAGCCTGGATGGCTTTTTCTATGCCACTGTGAGTGCCCACCAGCAGAAGAACGAGAAGCTCATGCACAACGTCCGCGAAGCTGTGAAGACCCTGGAGTCCAGGGACGAGGAGATCAAGAACCTCAAGAGGCAGCTGTCGCAGCTGGCGGGCAAGCAGCACCAGGAGGAGGAGCTGAAGAAGCCGAAGGCTGAGCCTCAGCAGCCACCGGCTTACCGGCAGGTGGACTGGCAGGGCCAACAAGCCACTACCCTGGCCATGGGCCCTCGGGCTTACGAGGACGGCATGCAGGAGCCGTTTGCCGAGCCCGCCACCAGCACAGAGCCGCAGCAAAAGGTCAAGGCGGAGGAGCCGAAGGCGGAGGAGCCCAAGGCTGAGGAGCCCAAGCCGGATGAGAAGAAGGAGGAAGAGGAGGCCCAGCAGAAGGAGGCTGGGGCGGCAGCGGCTCAGGAGGCTTCCGCGACGAGTGGCAGGGCGATGTGCTGGTCAGAGTCGCACGGCGACGTCTCTGGCTACCTGAAGTCAGGGATGCTTGGCTTTGAACAGATTGCAAGTTTTTAAGTCCAGCTTAGGTGTAAGACATTGCAATAGTTGCAACACACAACACCCTAAGCCCTACATGGTTTGTGTACAACAGCTTCCGGGCTTTCACCAGGAGCGAGAAACCCTCGGTGTCGCTTAATTGCAAAAGCCAGGAACCCTTAATCACCCTGACAACCCTATTAGCTCTCGACCTACGTAAAACCCGATTAAGACAATTTGGAAGCTTAGACCCCGACACCTTGCAGCCTTTCAAGAACAATGGACAGCTCAGGTGGATGAACAAGGCGGTCGCACTGGCTGGGCAAGCGGAGGTGAGGGACGAGAAGGAGATGGCCCGACTCGTCGGTGTGTTGCTCGTTTGCATTTACAGAAGAAGCCTTCGGCTAGCAGCCTTCGGGCTACAGGGCAGATGTTTTCCAGAAAGCCTTCGGGCTAGAAGCCTTCGGGCTAAAAGCCTTCGGGCTAAAAGCCTTCGGGCTAGTGTTGCAAAAGTCTTCGGGCTAGACCTCACAGAAGATTTGGGGCCCATAGAAAACAAATAGAACCTTAAGCAACCTAAAACATAACTCCCAAAATTTTTAAACCCTAGACCCTAAACCCTAAACCCCAAACCCTAAACCGGAAACCCTAAACCCACTACCTTAGCTCAGGTTTCGCGAGACACCGATCTTTGCCAAGGCCCTGGACCAGCATGTGGAGACCCTGAGGCGGCATGGTTGGGACTGGCACTACTACTTCCAGAGTAGTGCTGGTGCATCGTCTTCGAACCAGTCGAAGACTGATGATCAGGGCCATTTGAAGCCCAGAATGCAGCATCAGTAGCTTTGAGCTGATAAGCCATAGGCTCTATGTCTCTATATTATTATTGGTGACCTTTGTATTATATCTATTGGCAGCCACAGACACATTAATTCAAAATTTGAATTAATATCTCCAAAACCTTAACCTCAATTCAAATTTTGAATTACTGTTTGTATTTTTGTGTTTCTAATTCAAAATTTGAATTAATAATACAAAGGAACCTATACCTTAATTCAAAATTTGAATTACATACAAACAATTGTCAATCTAATTCAAATTTTGAATTAGATATAGAAAAAATTAACCATTAATTCAAAATTTGAATTATTGGGCTGATTGGTTAATTCAAAAAAACCTTTTTTGTTTTTTAAAGGGCGAAGGCTTTCCAATTCAAAATTTGAATTGAAAAAAAAAGCGCGGCCACAAAAAAAAAGCTCCAAAATCTTATTTTTTTTGCTAAACCAAACCTAATTTTGTATACCTTAAAATACTATTATTATGATGATCACTACTATTGCTCCTATCATCAATACTAGGATTAAGAATTATTGCTAGTAATAGTTTTACATCTACTACTACTACTACTACTACTACTACTACTGCCACTGATTCCTCGTACTCTTGCTACTACTGGGACTAGTGGTACAACGAACAACAAAACCTTCTTTATCATTACCAATAAGATTGCTATTAATTTTGTTATTACTATACCACTACCACGACGAAGACTAGCATTACTACTACTGCTAGTACTACTAGTGACAAACTACTACTGCTACTACTACTACTACTACTACTACTACTACTACTACTACTACTACTACTACTACTACTACTATCATTTGTATTATTGCTATGATTCCTATACTATTAATACTACTGCTACCACTACTACTGCTATTCCTACTGCTGCCACTACTTCTTCTACAACAACAACGACTACTACTACTACTACTACTACAACTGCTACTACTACTACCACTATCACTACCACTACTACTTACTACTACTACTTCCACTGTCACGACGGTTACTGCTACTATGACACTAATAGTACGACGACGACTACTACTGCTACTAGCACAACGACTACTACTACAACTACTAGTGGTACTAGCACTACTACTACTACTGCTGCTGCTACTACTACTACTACCACTACTGCTACTACTACTACTACTACTACTACTACTACTACTACTACTACTACTACTACTGTCATTGTTATTATTGCTGGGATTCCTATACTACTATTACTACTATTACTACTACTACTACCACTGTTACTACTACTTCTACTGCTGCCACTACTACTTCTACAACAACAACCACTACTACTACTCTACTACTAGTACTAGTACTACTACTACTACTACTACTACTACTACTACTACTACTACTACTACTACTACTAGTACTAGTACTACTACTACTGTGGATCAGCTCTTAGCTAATGATGCTGCTCTAGAATGTAGAAAAGCTTTCGAGCTCTTTTTGCTTAAGTGATAGATGGGGCTTGCAGCTAACTTATAATGGTAGTGTGGTGTGTATGTATATATATATATATATATGTATCAGACCTGAACCACCAACCTTACACCCGACTAAATAAACCCTTACCCCGAAACCCCACACCTCAAACCCTGAGGCAAAGCCCCAAACCCAAAACCTTAGATTTGAAGCCCAAAACCCAAAACCCTCAAGCGGGTAGTTTTGTCATAGGTAAGAAATACACTGCTAGTTTCAAAAAGGCCGCAGCCCCAGGTACAGGTCGCTCTATAGCCCGTAGCTCCTAGCTTTAGCCGAAGCCCCATGCCAGCCTAGGGATCCAGTTTCTAACTGGTATGCTAGAAACAAAGGGGTTTTAACCTTAGTTGAAAGGAAGCTGGCATCTGGGGTTGCACTGCTTACAGCAGGATCCAAAGGGGTGCTTGTTTAAGCAGAGGAACTCTAGAAGATGGCTGTTGTTTTGTTTCGGGGATCCTGCTCCTCCTTTCACCACGAGCACCACGTGCACGACAAAGCACAGTCGAGAGCCTGCCTCGAAAAAAGGAAGTCCTCACAAAAGCCTTCGGGCTCTGCCAGCAAGTAGTGAGAAGCTTTCGGGCTCAAAGGA
Organism: Symbiodinium sp. CCMP2592; assembly: GCA_905221615.1. Taxonomy (NCBI): domain Eukaryota; class Dinophyceae; order Suessiales; family Symbiodiniaceae; genus Symbiodinium; species Symbiodinium sp. CCMP2592. Next base: position 951,908 of record CAJNDT010005947.1, read on the forward strand.
CTGTCAGAAGCCTCTGGGCTGGAAAACAACAAAGCTTTCTGGTTCCTGTTGCAAGTAGGAACAAGCCTTCGGGCTGAAAGACATGTTTTGTTCTTGTCTTGTTTGCCAAAGGTCTCCTGAGTCGCCTTTTCCCTCGTCTGACAAGATTCATTCTTCTGTCGCCAGATTGTTGCTGCTCCGGAAGAGCCATTTGGGCTGAAAAGCTTTTTCAAGTTTCTTCTTCGGAGCTGTGTGTGTGTGTGCTTCTTAAGCACTTTGGAGGCCATGGCCAAGTGGTGTTTTTCGGACGTGCTCAACGAGATTTCCGATACCAGCTCTTTGATTAAGAAAAGGTCATCGGTAAAGGAGAGCATGAAGACCAAGCTCTTGAAGAATATCCAGTTCAAACTCGAAAGCTTGGGCAGCCTCACCGCCACCGAGGCCATCCGGATGGAAGAGCACTTGAAGTCGGTGTCTTTGCCCGAAGACATGGAAGAGGCCATCTCGGACAAGGTCGACTCGTTGCTCGGGGAGGCAGACCAGAAGCAGGCGACTACCGTGGTGTCTTTGAAGCCACAGACCGTCGTGCACTTGCCCCTGTTCCTCACAGGGCCTGATTGGGCAGTGCTAGAGGATAGCTCTTCTGGCTGGTGGACCAAGGAAAAGCTTTTGGTGGATCGGCTGAAAAAGCTTGGGCTGAGATCCATGTCGGAAAAAACAGTCGGTGCTTGTGTGGCACTCCTGGCATGCACATTGACAACATGTCCGTCGGAAGATGAGCTGCACAAGATCTCTGTTGAGATCAAGGCTTGCTTTCAGACGACGGAGGCTTGCCCTGCACACCTGCCGATTGTCATCAACTACCCGGAGAACCCGAGCAGACTGCCTGAAAAGCTTTACGATCACAGCTACAAGGAGCATAAGCCGGAGCCTCGACACGTGGAGCAGTTCGCCCACATTCGTGGCTTGAAGTTTCTTCGGACAAGCAGCTCCAAGGTTGGTGGCAAGAGGAAGAGCTCAGAAGCTACCAGTTCGGCCGGCGGCATGCAGCAGCTCAAGAGCTTTCCGGGCTCCACGGATGGCAACCCAATGATGGGCATGATGGGCATGATGATGAACATGTGTCAAAACATGTGCGAGGCCATGGGCAAGTGCGACAGGCAGCCGGCTGTGAACATCACCGGCGGCCGCCAAGCCTCGACGAATCAGTTTCGGCCGAAAGGCTTGCAAATGCTGGCAGCCGGAGAGACGAAGAACACTTCGCCGGCGAAAACTGCAGGGCTTCCGGCGATTGAGGGTCCAAAGGAACAAGAGCCTGCTATTGAGGAGGCGGAGGCTTCGGAGGAGGAGGAGGAGGAGGAGGTGCCAAAGGACTGCGAGGATCAGGACCCCGACACAACCAAGCCCCGCAATAAAAGCATCGAGGAGAAGCTCTACTTGACTTTGCAGAAGAACAAGAAAGAGGCCAAAGAGGCCGCTGCGGTGGCTGGCAAAGCAAACGCCAAAGCAAAGGCTAAAGCCAAAGCCAAGGGCAAGGCGAAGGCCACCAAGAAGGCGGTTGCCAAGGCCAAGACTTCCAAAGGCGGCGAGCTCCCCGACTACAATCCGGCAAGCCCGACAAAGGCCCAATTGATGAAAATGCGGGAGAGCTACACCGACAGCCACTACCACAGAGCTCGCCTGATGGCAAAAGCCCTGGGCTACTCGGCAGAAGATGAAAAGGCATATGGCCGGAAGGCCAGGCAGGCAGCAGTCCAGAAGTGGCGAAGCCACCAGTGAGCTGCTGTGTGTGTTTTGGAACCTTTGCATGCTGTTATCTTTGGTGTGCAAGGGCAGCAGGGTCCGGACCAACAACACTGAAATGTGTTAAGGTCCATGGGGTGTCGGAACATGTTCCGGCTGTTGACACCTGGCAAAAGCTGCTCAGCTGCAACGGCTGCCATGGACGTCGCATGGGGTGGCTCGCAGAAGCAAAAAGTAGCAGCTTCTTACATGCATGCCCTCGCATGCATGCCAGAATCTCGGGCGGTGAAAAGCTTTCGGGCTACAAAGGCGGCATGTGTGTGATGTGCTGCAGAGCTTTCTTGCTGCAAGTCCATCCTTTCATGCTTGATGAGCCGAGAAGCCTAACAGTTGCACGAGTGCATGGCCAGTATAGAATCCTGTGTGTGCAGCCGCCTTTGCCGACCATGGATCGGGCTTCTAAACTGCAGAAGCTGGAGGATGTGCGACGAAAGGTGCCGGCCATGTCGAAATCAGCCATGGCGGGCTTACTGAAAGAGATTGAGGCAAGTGGCCTCCCGGAGTTGAAGGGCCGCCGCCATATTAAAGAAGCAACAGAGCACACTGTGTGTCAGCACTCTGCATATGGCCCCATGCTGCAAACAGTGACTGTAGAAGGTTTGGATGGTTGCCCAGTGCAAGTCCTCTTAGCCAATTTCTTCAGCTTGTTGCAAGCAGTGTGGACTGTGTCCGACAGCTTCCGGGTTTTGGTGCAGAGGAGTACAAGCAGCCGGCAGGCTTTGAAGCTGGTATATTACACAGACGAAATAAACTGTGGCAACCCACTTGCTGCCGATGCATCTCGCAAACTATGGGCGGTCTACATCAGTTTCATGGACTTCAAAGCTCATGCCCTGTCCAAAGAACAAAGCTGGCTACCAATGACAATCATGCGATCCAAAGCTGTGGCCAACATGCCTGGTGGGGCGAGCCAACTGGCTGCAATTGTTCTACGGAGCATTTTCAGGCATGACTTCGTGGATCCGTCCCTGGGTTTCCAGCTCAAGGCACCAGATGGCACCTTGCACCGCATGAGGTTCGAGCTCGGTGCCTTCTGCCAAGATGGGCAGGCACATAAGATGCTGTTTTCAGTGAAAGGAGACGGCGGGACGAGATGCTGTGCATTGTGCAATGTCGTGGCGAACGGCTCGGTGGACAACGAGGCCACAGTCATCATGAACCAAGCCACGGCAGAATATCAGCTGGTGCTCACCACGGATTCGTCGTTCGCCCAGTCCATCGTTACATTGGTGCAGAAAAAAGCGACGTTGTCCAAGGCGAATTTCGCCGTGTGGGAGCAAGCCTCCGGACTTGTCTGGAATGAGCATTGTCTCATTTATCAGCCAGACCTCTGCAACCTGGTCAAGCCCGTGTCTCAATGGTGCCATGACTATATGCATGCTTTTTTCGTAAAGGGCATCTGGACTCTCGGCTTTTATGCAGGTTCCGCATTTGTAGAGTAAGGTCCCCTATACTCCCGAAAAGTTCCTTCTTTTCGTATCCTCGGTTCAATGCATTGAGGAATCGAGTTATGTGGCTGGTCCTGACACAGGTGGAGCAGCAACTGGGACGGGACGTGTACCATACGTGCTGTGAGTACATGAAAAGCTGGGTCTTGCCGAAAGCACGATCTGAGAATCCTCCTTCGCTTTTCGCACCGAAGCGAAAGCAGGGAAACAAAGATGCCAACACTTTCAAGTGCACTGCTTCCGAAGGCCTGTCAGTTATGATTCCTTTTCTGTTTTTTTTGCTGCAAGTCATCGGGCCATTGGGGATCTGCAAGGAGCAGATAGCTGCTTATGCTTGCTTGGTGGATGTCTTGGAGTTGCTTCAGGCCACAGCCTTGGGAACGATCACCCCGACCATGCTTGCAACAGCTATTACAGCTTTCCTGGAAGCATGTCAGACTGCAGACTGGAGGGAGGACTTCCACCCGAAGTTCCATTGGATCATCCACATGCCTCGGCAATTAGCCCGCTGGGGCTTTTTACCCAGCTGCTTCGTCCAAGAACGTAAACACAAAGTCGCCAAAAGGTACGGAGGTCGGATTTTCAATACACAAGGCTTTGAAAAGACAGTGATGCTGGACCTGCTGGGCCACAACATTGCAGACCTTCAAGAACCCGACCTTTTTGGAACAGCTGGCAAGCTAGTGCAGAAGTGCAAGGCCCCCAACAAGATGGTTCAGTTTATCACTGAATGCATGGGGTACCAGGCCGAGGAAATCTTCACTTGTTCTTCAGTTCAGCTGGAGCCTGCAGGCCATTGTCATCGAGGCGACTTGGTGCTCATGCGGCACGGAATGCAGATTGCCGAAGTTTGGTTTCATTGCTCCTTCGATGGGGAGTTGTTTTCTTTGGTCTCCTTTCTTGAGACGTTGAAGAAGGACCAGCATAGCTGCACCTGCAAGAAGTCTGAACAGACAATGGTGGTGAGCACGGCCGAGATCAAAAGCTCTTTATCCTACAGCCGCCTCGACGATGTTTATATGCGGGTAGCCATTCCCCTGCCGCATCGGCAATCCAAGTGAGCTGCTGGCTGGAAAAAAAGAAGGCAGGAATAGCTTTCACATTGCCAGGGTAATAGAATCGATGGTCGTTGTTCATCGTGTCTGGTTCCGTGATTCCTACTGTTCGGACAACTTTTCATGCAACCCTAAATTCCTAAACCCATGCAACCGTGAACCACGGGTTTGGGTTGACTTTGCCATGAGATCGGTTCTGAACAGCCTATCGTTCGCAATTGGCTTCAACAGCCTTCGGGCTCCGGCCTTTTGCGAATCCTTTTCAAGAGCCTTCGGGCTGAAATTGTGCACATCTTCCTGTGAGCATGCGGCTTTTGCCTATCGGCTTCAATCGGCTAAAAGCTTTCGGGCTCCGGCTTTTTGCCAATGCTTTTCAAGAGGTTTCGGCCTGAAATTGTGCACATCTTCCTGCGAGCATGCTGCTTTTGCAACTGTTTTCTTTGTGTCTCTGATGGCTTGCTGTGCTTACTCTCTGTCTTTTGCTTATTCAGACCCCTTGAGTCATTCATGCATATCCTGGTTCTGGGCAAATGCTAAGTACTTAGGTGGCTTATGCTAAGTACTTAGCTTCTTGCCGAAGTTGTTACATAAGTGTTTACCTAACTTATTAGAAAACACGTCTGTAACCGCTTATGTTATTAGTTATAAACACTGTAATCCTAGGCTTAACTCTTACATAAGTAAGTTAATCTCTAGTAAGCTCTATAACCCCGCGCGATCATCCAAGTAATGGAGGAGGACCCCACTGTCCGTACGGACGGCCGGTTCGGGCCGCCCCCACTGCCCGTACGGCCCCACGCTCCACCAAACATTCAGTACCGCTGTGAACGGCTCCCGACGAAAGCCTATAAGCCAGACCTCAACGCGCACTCCCTGTACGCACAAAATGGCCGTACGGACGGCCGCCAGCCAACTGCCCGTATGGACGGCGCCATTGTACTCCCAGACAGCTCGCAGGCTGGACCCCACTGCCCGTACGGACGGCCGGAACTGCCCGTGCGGACGGCGCCCTGCGCTCCACCAAAATTCAGTACCGCTGTGAACGGCCCCCCGACGAAAGCTTATGAGCAAGACTTCAACGCTAAGGGAATACGTTGTACGTCGTCCAAACCCCATAAGAAAAACCCTAAACCCTAACAGATTCAATGTCTGGGTGGTCTTGGGGTGGGATGTCGCGTCCAGCTCGGCGCGCCGCCCCGCGACCCTCTGGGTCGAGGCGCGCCGCTTCCTGTGGGAAACCCTATACCCTAAACCCTAACCCCTAAACCCTAAACCCTAGCCCCTAAACCCCGTGTTTCTTCGAAGCCCGAGCTGCTGGTGCGACACGAAAACAGCTTTCCCCATGCTGTCCTCAAAGATGACGACCTCGCCCTTAGCCTTCAAGTCTCATAAGGCTATACTAGATTATACTTAAGCTATATAAGTCTCATAAGGGCTATACTAGGTTATACTTAAACTATATAAGTCTCATAAGGGCTATACTAGGTTATACTTAAGCTATACAATTCTCAGAAGGGCTATACTAGATTATACTTAAGCTATACTATGCTGTACTATATTATGCACTTTTCTGGGTCGACGGTGATTGTCTCTAACCTTTCCGCACCTGGGGAAGTGTTTACCTCCACGCCTTGGCCTTGGAGCTTATCCAGGCCCAGGAAAAAACGTCAGGATGCTGACGGCTGAAACTTACCTGTGGTTAGTAGGGAATGGAAGAATGGTAATAATAGTAGTTATATTATAATTGTACCTCATTCCTCCATTCCCTGCTAACCAAAGGTAAGGAAAGTGGATAGAAGTATTCCGGCTCTTCCGGGACACAACTAGACAGACTTCTCGGTGTAATTCGCATCAGAAGTCTCGGGTATGAGATGCAGGTACGCTCCAGACAAGCAGAAAATACACCCAATCCCGACACATCCCAGGATTTTCTGGCCTTATGCACCTCGTGGGGCTCGATGACCGTCATCCTGGGTTCGTGTTGAGGAACACGATTTGCGCATAGGACTTCTTGAAATCTTGGAGGGTGTTAATCAAGGAGCGTAATTTTGGCTTAACAGAAACAGAATGAGGTAAGATGCTCCTCACAGTAAGAGCCCAGCTTCTCGAGCACCAGCTCACAAGGCATGGTGTACATCGGAAACAGCATTGGAGCAGCCTCGGGCGACAACGTCTTGGAAACTCTGACCACTTATAGAACTTATAAACTCCAAACCCTAAGCTTGGACGCCCTGCAAAGCCTAAACACCCAAAAGGCTTCGCCGCTCACCCAGGCGAGCGTGTGTCCACTTAGTCAGGGGGAAGCTGGAGATGTTGAAACAGCATCAGTAAAGTTATAGGGCTTTGGGAACTTGGGTCCTGTCTGAAGGAGGTGGCATCTTCATGTGTTGGGTTTCGGGCACATGTTCGCCACATAGACGCAAGGACTGTCCGTGTGAGGTACCGTCCCCAAACGCCCCAAAGCCATTATCGAGCCCTATGACCCTATATGCAACCCCTAAATTTAAACCCTGTGCAGATTAAAGAAAACCCTACAAAGTTAGGCAGGGCACTTCAAAATCGACATGGTCGGACGCTGGAAGGGTCTCAGCATATCGTTCCAAAGGCGTCGGGCTCCGTCCCAATGCGCAGCACGACATCGCGGCCCCAGGATGTGGTGGTTATTGATGAGGATGGCTTTCTAACTAACTTACCGACCGGGGTTTATGATTGCTTATACAGTTCAGTGTGGTTTTGGCTTTAAGCTTTCGTAGGTCTTCGGCCTCAAGGGAAGATGCCAAACGATCAGGCCAAATCCTGAAACAGAGGATAGACACCTTGAGACAAAGAAACGCAAGGCCACAACCTTATCTCTGATGACCCGTCATCTAAAATCTTCGCGGAAAGAACCGTAGCCGGAGGCATGTGCTTATGTCGCGGCAGAAGCGACGCTGAAGTGACTTTGTTGAAAGAGTTGGACATTGAAAACTCCAAAATGACCTCCATCTGAGACCGTGTAGGTGAAACATGCACGCATATTATAACGTATGCTCTCCTAAATCTCCACATAGCCCTCGGAGAGTGCGAGCGATGCCACAGTCTGGCATTCCACAGGGTCTCCTTCCAAGCCCTTGAGAAGAAAGTCGGGAAGCGCTTGGCCTCTGGCAAAGTCTCGAGCGCTCCAGTTCCGATAGTTTCTCAAGTCAAGGCGTGCTCCAGCAGCAATCAAGGCCGCAGCACCCTCGTGCTGCGCTGTCAACACGGCTGCCATCAGTGGTGTCATGCCAGAAAGATGGTGAAACAAGGAAGAAAGAATCGTTCTGCCACCAAGCCTGTACTGCATCGACTTCACCGCAACAAGCAGGCCGAAGGGCGACCAGAGGCTCGAGACGGTGAACTGATGGTTCACATCTGCCCTCAGCTCGAGGAGCCGGTCCACCATTTCCTGGACTTTGAAGTAACCAGGGAGAAAAAAGTATAGACTTGTATTTCATGATGGTTCCTTTAAGGAAAGCATTCAAGTATGGTACTCCAAACCCAGGTTCGGCTGAACCACCCGCAGCGGCCATGGCAAAAAAAAGCGCACGGGAAACAGTACCCGGCTCCTGGCTTGTGTGCAGCGTTAGTTCTGCTAAGGCTTGGAAAGATCCAAATGTAGCTATAGCTCGCAAGGCAGAGCATTCAAGAGCATCTTCGACCAGAGGGTTGATGCCAGCTGAGCAGAGGAGACGGATGCCATCTGCGTTGTCTGAGATGCTTGCCAAGTTTAGGGGGGTCGTAAAACCGCCCTGGAAGCTGGCCCGCGCTGCAATCAACCGGCGCGCAGCCTCGTTTTGCTTGAAAAGCAACGCAAGGTCGAGTGGCGATGTCCATGGTGGGCATCCCAACCGCGGCTTCTCCCTGGCCGTGCGCATATTCGGATCGGCATCCTGTCGCAACAAGCCGTCAACTATGTCAGCATCTCCGTTCAATGCGGCATAGTGCAGAGGGGACAATCCTGCCCGGTCAGAGTCGCGGACTTTTGCAAAGCCGTTCTGGTACAAAAACTTGGCCGCGACATCTGTGTTGCCATTAAAACCTGGAATAATGTCGCGTATTGGTGCAATGCCAAGGCCTCTAAAGTACAAGCCTTGGAGATTCAGATGCCGACGGTATCCAGCAAAGTCTCGAGCTTTGAGACACAACATGAGCTTTCGTACCACCGCCCGCCGCAGGATAGGTGCCAACTTCGTGCGGTCCTCTTCCCTGCTAAAGTCACCTTCACCCACGGAGCCGTATACAAGCGCCAAACTCGAACTAGAGGCCACTTCCAGAAACCCACCACTCTTGATCTTCACCCACATATCATCCCGAGAAAGTTCCCGTATGACCCTCTCCATGCGGCACCATCCTCGACGACCCCAGCTGGCCTGCGTTAGCAATGCAGTTCCATCTTGGCTGGTCAGGACAGGGCATAAAGCGAAGAAGAAGGAACACTGGCCGATGTAGGCCGGAATACTTCTGATAGCCTGTGCCAGATCGCTGCCATCATCACCAACACTACTCCCACCGATGAAGCTTTCCCGTGGCTCCAGCTGTGGGCATGAAACGTAGTCATACCAAATGAACAACGGATGTGACCTGAAAATGCGAAATGGCAGGTGCCTGGCCTTGGCTGTCGGCGACGGGATTGAATAACAGTCATGTAACTACCTACAATACCCTGAAATCACGACGTGGGAATTCAAGCAGGCAAGGGGCAGTAGGAACGTAAGCTTCCACCGCCTTAGCTGATTTTACGACCAACCGATGGTTCCATGTGAAACGCTCTGCTCCCTGCGGCCGGATCTGGACCCCAAACCCATGTGTGAGTCCATGGCATCCCACTCCGAGCTCGCTGCAAACTCCAATGGAACGATGCCCTCATCGTGCAGAAGGTGCCTCCCCAACCCATACAAAACGGATCTATTCTTAAAGCCTGTACTCCTGCATACTGGTAAGTACGCGTCAGCACAACGATCAGTGATCAATATACTACCACGGCTGTGCTGGGTATTGCCCTTACGCCATGGTACCATCAGCAACAACAGTTTGCGGTAGTCTGTTGCAATCACGGATATCTTAACTGCGACCGGACCGCAACTACCACTACTAGTAACTAGTAACATACTAGTACTAGTACTAGTCTTTCTTACTGCTACTACTACTGCTACAAATACTACTACGACGACGACGACGACGACTACTACTATTACCACCACCAACAACAGCAACAACAACAACAACAACAACAACAACAGCAACAGCAACAGCAACAGCAACTTCAACAGCAACAACCACAGCAGCAGCACCGACAACAATATCGACCACCACGATGAGTGACAAGTACATCCTACCACAGACAGGTACCACCACCATCAGGCTAATAGTAATAGTACCAGTCGTAGATAACTAAGGGCTAGGCGACATCCACTACCGCCAGGACAACTACGAGTAGCGCTACGACGTTGACGAGGCACCAATACCACCGCGATGACATGCGGCCACCACCGTGACTGCTGATAGCTGCTAATGTTGCAGCTGATGCTCCTCCGACATTTCACTGCGCGAGCATAGCTACAGACCCAGAACCGAAGCACTACGCCGCCTCTGCTCAATTCTGAATGCCAGGAACCTTAACTAATGAGCATGTAGGCAGAATGCCACCAAACTTAATCTTACACTCCACTCCGGCCTCAAGGCATCCTGCAAGACTCGCAGCTGCTTGCACTCAGGATCCGGATGTTGCTTTGCAGCCCACCTGAAGCCCGCAACCATACACGCAGTTATATGAGGCAAAACTTGGGGTACGGTACCGACACCGTCGGCTAGAACAGGGCTGCGCGACTCTCGGAAGAACGGGGCTTTCGGAAGTTGGAGGGTCTGAGGGATTTTGGCCTTCAGGTGTGGGTGCTACAGGAGATAGTTAAGAGTTTCCGTTCGATCAGCCTGTGGCTTTGTGACATTCGGTGCACAAAGGCTTCCTGGATCTACTTGGGGTTTAAGGCTTCAAGGGCTTCGGGTGACGGCGTAATCGCTACAAGAGCGGTCTTTCCGCCCAGAGATCCAGAACAGCGATGTTGCCTGTTTGGGAAAGCCAAGCTGCTGATGTGACACGAAAGCAGCTTTCCCCATGCTGTCGTCAAAAATCACGACCTCGCCCCTGGCCTGCAAGGGTTCAAGGGCCTCAATGATTCCAATGATTAGAATAGGGAACTCCGATGCTAAGGAATACTTTTTGCTCCTTGACCAGGGCTTCGGGGTTGATCATGGGATTTTGAAAAGCAGATATGGGATTGTTGAAGTTCAAGGCAGCTGAAGGAGTTGACCATGAGGCTTGCGGCTCAGGCCTGGATTTCAGGTTTTAACGGCTGCACATGGACAGCGGTTCAGGACTTTCGGAATCGGAGTAGGCATGGCGTCCGGTGCTTGATGACAGAGCCTCCTGCATGTACAGTCTTCTCAGGGCACTGCTGTTGTAGCTGTCTGGGTTCTTCTGCCGCACTTTGCACGGTCTGACTATTAAGTCGCCTTAAGCTCCGTCGCCTTAAGCTCCTCGTGCGGGTCGACCGTGGTCATCTGAAGCATGCGCTCGCAAGGGAGGGTGTACATCGGGAACAACATTGGAGCAGCCTCGGATGACAATAGCTCAAGGGTACAGGACCTCGCAGCCTCCACGTCCGTGCTACAACCCTAAACCCTAAACCCGAAACCCAGCCCGGACACCTCAAGGTCAATATGGTCGCATGTTGAAAGTGTCTCAGCGTATCGCTCCAAAGGAGTCGGGTTTCGCCCTGATGCACAGCAAGCCATGACGACCCTCTGGGTCTCGAACAACTTCGTCCTGGTTCTTCCCCCTTAATCCTTGTTGCCCTCTGGAAGGTGACACTCAAAGCGTGCCCTGCACATCTTCAAATCTGGAGCTTTATGCTGGCACCTTGAGCCAAAGACATACAAAGGCAGAACCTTGGAGCTGTTCTGACGGGAGTTGACCTTCAGGATTTCCGGTTAGGCCCTAGAGGCGGGGGTTGTGGGGCCAATAGGGATCTGGGTCGTTGTTGAGCAGCTGACCGGTGGCGAACAGGGTGGTGAACAAATGTTGGTGGACAATAACCTGGATAGCGGGGGCCGTTCCTTTTCATTTTATTGGGTGGTTGTTGAACAGCTCTGGGTGGTTACGGACGGTAGTTACATGGGACCCCCACCAAGCGTTCAGTTACCGCCCTCAGTTACCTGAACCAGACTAGGGTCGTAAAATTTGAGGAATTAGCCGCGCCCGTTTCGTTCTGAGACTACAAAGCCAACAGTATAATAACCGACTATAGTAAACAGAGCAATTACGGATGCCATTCGACTACAGAAGCTTGATCTCGCTGAAATTAAACCATGCGCTGTGCTGCTCTGAGGAAACGTACTCAAGACCGGTCGAGCTGGTCATCAGCGTACCATGCTAACACTGGCCATTCGCATACGCATCCTAAGTGTCCCAGGCAAAGGCTACACCATCCTCCGAACCCTCAAGCCTACTGCCCCAAGCCTCAAAAAGAAACACGGGTGGCCTGAGTCCTAAGGTAACCCTAACGCCCTCATTCCCGCATTCAATCCCTTTTTGTGGCAGCAGGCATCCCTACACCCCAAACCTTAAACCCCCTTAGCTCCCAAAGTAACCCCCCTCGCCTTAAAGCCACAACGGAACCCGAAAGCCCAAAAGCGGCCTCTGACCAATGAGTCGATGTTCCAAAAGGGACGCGACAATTCTGCAGGGAAAAAGTTTTTCTGTCTGGTTCTTGGTAGGGAATGGGGGGATGGATCCCCATAGTAGTCCCTATAAAATCCACAATAAGTCTCCAGAATCCATTCCCCCATTCCCTACTAAGAACCAGACAGTCTTCGGGTTTCGACCGTCGCAACTCGCACAAGGCAGGTAATAAGGCTTCACGACAACTAGTCCACACTGCACTCTAGGCTCATGCAGGGTTTGGTTGACGGTTCAGGGTTCGGGAAGGCTGCCAAAGGGGCCCAGATTTTTGCCGGAGTGTATCTGGATGTTTGTATTGATTGGGCTCTCGCGACTGGCGGGTCCCCGATTATCAGGAACTCCCATGTGCTCCTGATGTGCACAAGTACGTACGTGTCATGCAGAGGTCAGATACACAATGCACGGCAAAACCAGGCCTTGACGTGACTCCCGACTGCACAGGTGCTTGCTTATTCCCTTCTCAAAAATCGCGTTGCGTACCCTCCAGCATCCATGTATGGAGGTGTGCAACAGTGCACATGCAGGGCGTGGGTGCGCAGGGGACGGCTGGGCATTGTAGTGTTTGTCTGTCTGTCTGTGTGTCTGTGTGTCTGTGTGTGTGTGTGTGTCTGTCTGTCTGCGAAACGGTGCCAAAATGAATCTGCAAGAACAGAAATGGGAGTTTCCGAAAATTAGGGGTACCTTATTGCGGGGTCCTTGTAATAAGGATACGACTATTGAGGGTACTATATTAGGGTCCCCTATTTTCGGAAACGCCCAAATCGCGAGACCAGCCCCACAAAAACACCCAGAGCCTCGCAGCAGGCTCGACGTGGGACCTCTCTGATGGATTAGGATTTAGGGTTCAGGATTAGCGGCCTTATGGTAAGTCGAAGGATTTGAGGCTTTTCGGGCTTGAGGGGCCTGGCTCACATTCCGTATGAGGGTGTTTCCGGGAGAGCTACCAGATTCTCAGATCCTAGATGCAGAAATGCACACTCCAACTAGCAAAGTGAGGAGTCCTGCGGATTTGCACTTCTTTGACGAAAGCGCTGATGCTCGGGACCTACTGTGTCAGCAATTGGCCACCCGCCCACTGAGGGTTTCCAGCCTGGCAAAGAGTCTATACGACCTCCCATCCTTGCGACGGGCAAACCTTGGCCTCTGTGGCTCCTTGATATCAGAAAAGCCAAAACCGGCCAGAAGCCTCGAAACGCAGAGAACTCTGAAAACCTGCAAACATTTCTCTGATGCACAGGGCCTAGGATACACTTGGGGATATTCGGTCATAGAGGCCTCAGGGCATCGTCGGCCTCTCGGTTTTACATAATTCAGAGCATCTCTTTTAGCGCTTCGGGTTCCGCTGTTGGGTTTTGGGCCTGAACTTCATGCGCCGTCGAGTGCAGTAGCTGAGCACGAGCCCCGCCCCTAGTGTGGGCTTGGGGTTAGGGCTTCATGGCCTTGGAGTGCACACGCTCCAAGGCATTGGATGCTGTAGGCAACGGGCATCCTGTTACAAACGACTGTTGCTGCCTAGGGGCAGACCTTTCTGAGCGAAGCTTCTCACAAAGTCGAAGTCCTGCTCTTCACAGCAAGCAGAAAGCCAGACTTTGCCATCCACGAAGAACCTTGCAGCCAGCACATTGCACATAGCATGTCACATGTCGGTTCATGACCCATTCACACGCACACACACACACACACACACAACCTCAACAAGACCCATGAGCCAAACGAGTCAGACTGCACAGGAAGCTGCAAGCAAAACTCAGGACTGCATGCCATGCATTTTGCCATGACTGAAGCGTAGCAATACATCAGCATACATCAGCCGAGTCACCTGAAGCAGGTGCTGTGGCCGAAGTCAGTGAAATGATATCCTTGGCCATCAGGTGGGGAGGTTTTTGCGTATTCGAGAAACAGAAGGCTGAGTTTGCGTGGCAGGTAAAGATTCACAAAGTGCGGGAAGTATCCCAGAGCTATGACAGCGCTATGACGCTTCATCGCTTCTAAGACCGTGGCATGTTAACCAGCGAACCCTGCGACACAAAGAACCACAACACACAAACATTGTAAACAAGGAGCCAGCATAGATAAGTGGGTCATGCACGCAACAGTACCCGTTCGCAAAACCTAAGACTGCGCTAGGGCATCTACACCAATATGAGAATAGTGGAACCGCCTGTCTGGAGTCTAGCGCTGCGACAAAAGCTTCGCAAACATCATCTTGCATCTTCTTCTCTTGAAAGTAAACACAGGAATCCAAGCAATAACACCGGCAAGACAAGAAATCTACTGAGTAGTGATCACCCAGAGGGTCCAAAGTACCTTTTTAGCAGAATGCAGGGTTTCCATATTAGGAATTACGGTGATGACCTAGGGAAGTATCCCCCAGAACAGTACAAAGGACCCTTTGGGTCACAGCACAAGCTTCCTCGTCTCTGACATCGGGACCCCCGAAAAAGACCGGTAGAGAGTCTCCGAACCCCTAAACCCTAAACCCCTAAACCTCTCAACCCCTAAACTCTCAACCCCAAAACTCCGCCTGAACCACTAAACCCCCAAAGACCTAAACTCTAAACCCCAAAAGGAGTCTTAGCCCCCGAGATTTTCGCGGAGGCTCTCGTGGCCGCGTCGAGGCCCAGGTCTTCGAAACAGCCCTCCAAGTGCCGCCGCACCTCCACGAGACTCCAAAGGATCACCTATTTTCTGGTAATTTTTTGCTGGGTTCCAAGATTTGCCTGTTGTTTCTAAAACGTGTGTATGGGATTCTGTTTGGCGGTAGGAGAGGGTCCATGTTTGTTTTCTTTTGGGTTTTACGAAGGCTTTATGGGTGTTTTGGGAGTTATAACGACGTTTATAGGGCTCCTGTGTAAGTAGAATGGATTGATAAGGCTCCCACATTTAAGAGCTTTATACAGGGGTGTGTGACTGCGAATGCAGACCCATAGGCCAAGCAACAAAATCAAACTGTCAATGCACAGGTATAGTTCTTATTCAAGGGCCTTGCGCACAGAATTGGGGGTCCACTTGAGGGTTGTATAGAGTTCTCTTGTTGTAGGGATTTAGGCATTGTAAGGGTGTGAAGGTTGAGGAGTTCAATACTTTGGGGTTGTTGAACGCGTCGTTTTGTCGACTTATCCAGGAGGTCTTCTGTGGGGGTTGAGGAAGTCTTATCATTTGCTGACATGCACCCGGTGTTTCGGCGATTTCGGCGCTCACACTCGGACAATTCAGGCGAGGCATGTGGTTCGAGGTCTGCTGAGTGAAACGATCTAGTGGGAATGGTGCAGGATACAACTTCATCTGGAATTACACCAGATGCCAGTGTTTAGGGGTTCAGGTTGTGTAAGATTTAAGTAGAGATTTGGGACCGGCCAAAACTCTGGCTGTCAAGCTGCCGCATTCCTGGAGAAACTCTGCCTGGCAAACGGAGCCGCCGTTGACACCCTGTTGAAGGAATGTAGGTTCTTTAACTAAACGTGGGCGCCCTTCAACCCTTAACCTGAACCCTATCAACTCCTGCACGACCGCTACTTCAGCCATGCTTTTTCATGAAAAATCACCGAAAGTCATGAACAAACACCCAAACCCATCAACTCTTTCACAACCGCCACCTCAGACGTGGGGATGTTGTGGTCGATTGTCAGCTCTCGACGGACGTATCCGTCGATCTCCTGCTGAGACCACGCAACACTGGCCGTGGTTGTGAGCTCCGATCCCAATTCCACACCACGTACGGCTGCATGCTACCGACCTCTTGTAGGTGACATCTGGTTTCTATATGTATATACATATATATATATATATATATCTATATATATATATGTGATATATGATATATAGATGTCCACATTATAGTGTGGTTGTTAAGGCCTTCGCATCCTACCGTTTCGGGGCTCAGAGCGCGGAGGGGAACTGCAAAAAAGAGTCTTCGATGACGCGGAGTCCTTGACGCAGTGCGCCCTGAAGAATTGCTCCTCCTGGTGCTGGAAGCTCCTTCCAGGCTTCGGGCTTACTTAAAGGGATCATGGAACTTAGTAAGGGTTCTTAAAGGGCTCCTTGAAGGGATCTATAGGGATCCTTAAAGGGATCTATGGGGTTTATAGGGTTTAGGGTCTACTTAAAGGCTCATGCGACTTAGTAAGTAAGGTTATAAGTAGGTTATAATTAGGATAACCCCACTTAGGGGACTTATAACCCCAATTATAACCTGTACTTACTAAGTCCCATGATCTTATAAGTAAGGTTGTTTTAGTGCACTGGGACGTGGCGGCTCCTGCTCATACGAGCATACACTGAAAAGTGAAACATGTTAGACATAGAGCCGCATGAGAAAGACACCGCAGGTCACCAGGTTGTCAAAAAAAAGAGTAAGGTTTAGGGTTTAGGGTTTCAGGTCTCGGGTTCAGGGAACACTCCGCAGCTTGGTTGCTGTGAGTCCCTCACTCTGTAGGTTTCTGTCATTGTAGTCTTGCTTCCACACAGTGTCAATGCAGCACTCGGGATAGCAGCGCAGACACATGCATGTATAGTGTTTACATATACGTTTTTATGCATATAAATATTGCAAACAAAGAAACATACATATATAATACATATTATATATATATATATACACGTACATATACATATACATATACATACGTATACACACATGTGCACGCATGACACACGCGCACACACACACACACAGACACACATATCATCTCCGCGGCGCACGTCTGTGCAACATCCACGCTGATAGGCCGAGGCACAAGAGACTGTCATATCCGCCTGACGGCAGGTAGCTTTGCGTAACTTCCGCCCGCTATCATCAGGGGGCAGTTCACAGGATTGCGAGTGCTGCTCTGTTCTGTGTTTATCTGCAGAATTTGTGTAGAACGACTGTTTGGTTCGCTGTTGTGTGGGCCGCAACGGGTAGTGTTACTTGTCCCAGCACGCAAAACACCAATACGTCCGCACCAACAAGCCCAAAGGGTCCAAGTACAATTATATTAGGTACTCAGTAGGTATTTGGGCCCCAAAAGTATATACTATCCTATTATTTGGGCCCTTTGGGAAGTATGCATCCCCAGCTCAAACCAACGAGTTCTGCTACTATGGCCTCCCTGACGATGGTGCTCCGCAAGACGGGCCTTCCAAAAAGGATAGAGAGCCAGGATTTCTGCGGTTCGGAGCTTAGAGTTTCTATGTATGCTAATTCTGTTCGCATGCAAATGCATAATATATCAAACTTCTGCATTAGTTCTATGGATTCGGACATTGCTTACTGCATTAGATAAAGCACACTAACACAAATTCGTGGCTTCGTTGGGTTCTTAAAAAGTTAGACCCTAAACCATATGTAAAGCCTTTTGGGTCGCGGGTTCCAGGGTATTAGACTGTAGCCTGTCTGGTGCACGGAAGATTCGGGGATTGGCAGTCCCGATGTTCGTCACAGTTCGGAGCCAGCGGTTCGGTTCCATTAAGAAATTGATAGGGTGTCAGGTCATGGCTGAGCACCTAATTAGATGGGTGTAGGAGTATCCGGGAAAGTCTTCGGTGCTTCTGAAGGTGTGCTACTTCTGCAGCACGATAATGCAGGGAGGCGTGGGATAAATGGAATGCGTGATCCCAGAGTTCCCTCCATTTCCTGTGACCTTCCGGTACAACCACGCCAACAAAGGTCTCAATTGCTCTTGGTGGCTAGCAAAACTAAGAGTTTTGGCGGTATACTGTGCTGAAGTATGGAGGGACTGCAAGGGGATGTTCTAATCAGTCCGACCCCTGAATTAGGCGAGCTGCTTCTTTCAGCTCTTGGGCGCGAAGTTCCAGGAAGCTGTCAACAAGGTCTCCTACGAGACTCTCGGTACTCTCATTGCGGATGTGCCATGAACCTGCTCGTCAGAGTTGCCATGGGGCTCGGGATTCCCCAGAGGTCAGGTTTCCCCGGGCCCAGTTGGCTGGCCACGATGTCCTGCAGTCTTCGCAGGATGTGCTGCGCACCTTGCACTTCGTGAGGCTGCTGGAGCTGTCCATGGATGCACGTGTTGCCTGCAGGTCTCTGCTGTGTGTGGTTTCTGCTACACGGCCTCAGGGTGCTCGCGGGCTCTTCACAGCACTTCGGCAAATGTGGTGATGCTAGTTGCTGGCGGCCGTCGTCTGTCTGTAAACATTTGCGTGCGAATAATAGGTGTGCGCAGAGTCAAGGTTTGCACGTGGCATGCATCCGACTTCACAAACGAATCTTGAATGGTTGCACATCGCTAGTGTGGACTTGCCGCTGCGACAGCCCCATCCCGACAGGTAGCTGCCGCATAATTGGAAGTGTTGCCTTGTCAACCATGCTTGCTGTGGCTGCGGCCGCGAGATGTGCACGTCACTGAGCCACTTTCGAAGCTTCGCATCGTTATTGAATCACGCTTGCCATCATCATGGTGGGCAATCTCATCAGACTGTGCACCGCCATCATGGAAATGATGATGCCGATCGCTGTTTGGATGCAGGTCAGCACGACCGTCAATACAATCATGGTATCACTGCCATGCTGGTGCTCGACCTACTTACCTCATCTACCACGATAAGCACTGCTTCCATTGCCAACATCATCACCACACGCATCTTGCTCCCACAGACTGTACGTAAAACCATCGCGGTAATCTCCGCTATGAAAAAGATCAACCCTTCTGTGCATGCCAGAGGAAGGACAAGGTCAGACGGAGCAAGGTGCAACATGTCACAACGTTGATCGCAGTAGCCCTTGAAGCACGGAGCAGACGCCGACTTGGGCTTACCATTTTCTAGACCCGTGGCGTCCTGTCAGGGAATAGTGCCCCACCAAGGAATGCTCAGCATCCACACGGCCCCGGCTGAAGCCGCGGTAGACGCCGCCCAGACGAGCCAGCTCGACCTGCTCAAGGGCTTCTTGTTGGCCAGGGAAGAGCGGGGCCTTCATGGCTCATATATGCATATACGTATAATTAGTTAATACATATATATATGTATATATATATATATATATACATGTGTGTGCATGTGTCTAATATACATATATATATATGTATATATGTACATATGTTTATATGTATATATGTATATATGTACATATGTTTATATGTATATATGTATATATGTATATATGTATATATGTATATATGTGTATATGTATATGTATATGTATATGTATATGTATATGTATATGTATATGTATATGTATATGTATATGTATATGTATGTATGTATATATATATATATATATATATATATATATATACGGTCGAGCATATATATATATATATATATATATATACTGATCGTAACAGAAGAGCGACAGGACCCTGAAGTGACTGTGCCACTGCCACAGCTCAAAGAGACTCTTGCTCGAGCCCCATAGAGCTGCAACGTTGCAGGTCGCATGCGTCGCATGCGTGCGATACAATGTAAATCTGTTTCTATTCACTGCGACCATAAGTACCCTTCAGTGTTGATGCCATGGAGCCAAAACATCGAAACCAAAATCAGAGATCTGACCCCCCGACCATAAAGCATCAGCAGGCCTCGACGACTACTTCCAGAAGGTCTGCTCCAAAACGGTTGGTGGGCGAGAAAGCTGTCGCAGGTGTCATGAAACCCGTCCAGAGAAAGTTGCCAAGATTCTTGTTCCTCGGATGCAGGCAAAAACAGGATTGTGTAGACGCGCAAAAAACGCAGTCGAACCTCCGAGTCGCTTTGCCTTACGGAGTCTGCATAGAAGCTCAATCTGCGGACCGTGCGCTGTAACGTAGCTACTTCGTCCACACTGTCGATATGCGAGCACCTGTTTTGTTACCAGAGGGTGCTGTCAAGCATCGGTTTTCCGGTCGTTACCGGAAAACCACACCGGCGATCCCTTTCCGAGGTGGGGATCTCCGAAGAACCACGCACATGCTGAGGTATACAGAAGAATATAGCAAGGCGAGCAAGAACAGCAACATCGCCAAAAGGTGCACCTCTGAGTGTACTGCCAGGGAGCATGCAAAGCAACTCGTGGATCATGAACTCAAGCTCCTGAAGCTTCTTTCAGGTAGAGGCATACTACATGTCGAAGATCTAACACTAGACCTGGTAAACAGCTCACCCAACCTCTGACACCCTTGTCTGTGGAGCCCTTCCCCGCCGCCACTTCCTGGATCTGCAAGTCTTGCTCTGTCGCATCCGGGTGTGCTTCGCTGTGGAGTAGGGGCCCTGGGCATGGTTGGTTTAGGGTTTATAGGGTTTAGGGTCTCTGACGCTTTGAACCGCGGATGTATCCTAGCCGAAGTTCATGAAGTGTACCTCTGGTCTCCGTTGTAGTTCCTTTTTTGGTTTGTCCAAATACATAATTAGGATCCTATAACGTAACCCGTGCTCCGATTTGGAACACCCTGCGATTGGTAACCAGCCGGGCTTATTGAAAAGGCCCAAAGCACATTGAGGCAGCAGTCTCGCATCGGAGCCTGAATACTTAGAACAACAGAGCATGGGTAGTATATTCACAATCCGGGTGAACAACGAGCCTCAGAGACCAATATCAGACTGCTACTATGTATTCAAGCCTCTATATATTAAGCATGCACCACGACTCCCGAACTGCACTAGCAACGCAAGGACCTCTTGAACTCAATACAGAAGGGATCTAAAGCATTGGCCACAAGAGACACTGTTAGGGTTTGTTGTTGCTTTAGGTTCGTGTGCAGCTCTTTTGCACCAGTTTATGCGCGATGACTCGATTCAGTGGTTGATTGCCTACAAATTCTGTGCTCTCTCTCTCTCTCTCTCTCACTCTCGTTCTCTTGTCATGCCTGCACTTCTTAACACCCAGATCTCGTCGCTGCACATCACAGCCCCAATCTTAGTTAAATAAATATGGATTCAGGAGGTGATATCGTGAATTGCAAGCAAACCCACTCGCCGAGAAACCGATCTTGGCAGACTTCTCCTGCAGTGTATATGACACGAACCAGCCGGTCGTGCGCATTCTAGGACGTTCTAACATATGCCCATTTTGGGATGCGTTGCCCTTGTGGTCAGGATCTGAGCAAGAGTGAAAGAGGCCAGAGGCAGGCATGCCTTGTATGACTATACTAGTTACAGGCACGGAAGATTGCCGGCATAGACTGGGCTCAAGGGAACTGCGTGTTTTTATCCCAAGCCAGCAGAGAAGCTCAACATGCGCCGAGAGCACAGAAACGAGATCTCCAACAAAGGCAGCCACTTGTCAAACTTCGTCAGCCCCAAGGAACGTCCCGGAGGGGGCTTGGCTATACCTGTACCGTATACTACGCCGTATAGATACTAAGGCCCGACAAATATGCCATTGGGCCTCGTAGTAGCGGAAGAACCGTACCCTTCGCACGGCATACCTTCAACGGGAGGCATGTGCTCACCAACACTCATTGTTTCTTGATTTGTTTAGAGTTCTAATGCGAAGTTTATGAGTGTAGAAAGTGTGCACACACACCCAACACACATGCAAACCCACTTATTCTCGGAATTGCATCATTAGGTAATAGGTGAGTTATTGGGGCACGCTGCCCTAGCTTGATGCAGCCTCGGCGCTGCCCCTCTTGCGCAAGGATCTCATTCACGTGTGTCTGGCAACCACTCCGGATGTCCTTGAGCACTACCTGCAGCTCACTCACCTCAGGGCCAAGAGGTACGATATTTAGAGCTCACGAATAACTATCAAATGTTAGGTGAAGGAGATGGGTTTCTGCAATCGCGGACAGTGCGTGGCACAGACTCGGAGAAGCCTCGACCCGCCGTAGTGCACTGGTTTTTCAACCCAGCCTGCGAATCGAATAAGATGTCATAGACGTCCCCCTCAAAGACAATGCCACTCGAGCCGAGAGGAGCGTAGCTGGGACCCATGCCTGGAGTCTGAACCGATCCAAGAGGTTGAAAAACAACCTCTGAGGGGCAGCAGTTCCCGATTCGGGCAATCTCAATCCGGATCTCAGCAAATCTTGGCGGACCAGGAAATTGTGGAATCTGGAGAAGTGGTTCCAGATCACTTTGAGATCCTCCGCCCGGACCCTGCAGGAAGGCCCCTGCCCATCGAACAAGATAGAGCAAAGGAACGGGGCCACTGGATTGAATTTCCGCCGTCGTCCCATCTGCGTTCACAAGCCGCGGGGGTTTCCCGAAGCCTGGGAACCAACACTCCTCTGGAAAGGTCAGAGACCAAGGCAGCGAATGCGTCTCGCGATTTGGGAGGCAACGCGAATCCAAGGCCGTGTAGACGACGATGCTCCTTGGCTCTGAACGGAGACAGGATTTTGTGGTCACTTTCGGATGTTTCTTCATCGGGTGAAAGCAAAGCCTCATCCCTGTCTGACGTGGTATTTTCTACTGCTCGCAAGAGATCACAAGCTTTCCTGAATTGGTCCTGCACTTGTGAATAGTGGAGAATTCGAGAGGCTGTGCAGAAGCAGCAGCAGTACCTTGGCAACCCCGAAAGGCACAAATCTTGAACTGCGAACACTGCAGACTCCGTGTCTCTTTCCAAATGGCGCGAGGAATCCAAACATGGACGGTAGTTGGTCTGAAGCTGCAACATTTGTTGGTATCAGCAGCATCAGAAGCAGCAGTGGCAGCGGCCGCAGTAGCTATGTAGTCGACGTAGACGAAACAGCAATCGTCTTCGTCGTCGTAGATACAGATACAGGAACAGCAGCTGCAGAAGCAGTAGCAGTAGAAGTAGTCGTTGTCACCGTCGTCCTGGCGGTGGTGGCGTAGCAGTTGGGGTAGCGGTAGTGGCAGTGGTAGCAGCACCAGGAGGAGCAGTAGTAGCAGCAGCAGAAGCATGGCGAATGGATAGTATCAGCAAAACGACTAGAAGAAAGCAGTAAGTAGCAGCGGTCTCCATACTGGTACAGTCGCCTTGAAATAGCTGTCTCGGTGTAGGAAAACTACTGTTAGTGCCACCGCTACGACTACTGCCCTTATGTCCACAGCGGCCACGACTGCTACAAGTACGACGACCCTCTCCTCAAGTGATTAAAATCGCTCTCTTCCGGTGTTCCCACCACACCACAAACCCGAAACCCTATACACCCCAAACCCTTGTTTTACATCAGGACTTGTGCAATCGCCTGAACACTGACAAACCCTAAAACCCTAAACCTTTTTCAGACGGAAGAATCTCGATTCCCGTGAGGTTGCCACGGCGCACGGCTCGACGAAAGGAGGCCGAGGCTTCCGCGCCGTGGCTAGTGACCACAAGGCGGCACACCTTTTCCAAGGTTTAGGGTTCAGGATTTAGGCACTTTTTATGGGACATCGTGCGACTCTTTCCCTCCCGGTTGCATGCTATGTTCGCAGCACTAAACCATTCACCTTCAGGCTTGTTTACTGTATACATGTCGTGAACCCTTTCGGGGTACTCATAGGCTCCATAGAAGTTCCTTGTTGGGGTTACCCCACAGGATTCTAAATATGAACCCCAAAAGGAGCTACTATGGAGCCTCTAGGTATAATACGAGGAGGAGTCGAACCAGCGATGTGCTTTACCCTTAGAAATCATTGGAGATGTCCACCGTGCACCCATGCCGAGGCCTGCGGATGTTAATGCATCGACCTGCATGATACAATCGCAAGTTCACGTCCCGCTGGTATGCATTTTGGATGAGCATATCTAAGAGCCTGTGCGATATCTATGATGCGAGAAGACATGGCTGACAGTTTGCTCTTCTTCCGAGTCTGGTGTCGCTGGCGGGCTGATGAGCAAGTCGGATATGTAGCTCCCAGTAATCGTGCCCACAAGACCTATACGCAACACCAAAAACACCAACGACACCAAACAGGATCATCCAGAGCAGCGGGACAGACAGGTACTATGTTCGCATTGTCGGCTGTAGCAGCGCCATCGTTACAATCAGAACCAACATCATCATCTTCACCATGTCAACCATCAACAAGCAACGGCAACATCAACATCATCATGATGTTGACACCATCACCATCGTCATTTACAGCATCATCGTCGCCATCAAGATCAAGATCATTATGGTCACCATCATTACCGCCATGCACAACATCTTCACCATCAGTATCATCTCACCAGTCCGTCGAGGCAGAGCTACCGAAACTGCGCTGGGAGTAATGAGTATGTCGGATCGAATATGAGTCTCGAACTTAGGGATTTGCGATAGGAGTTTAGGCCACGGGGTCTCCGGTCGACAACTTACGCCATCACTGCCATCCCAACATCTCACGACCTTCCCGCCAGCCCGGAAAGCGTCGACAGCAAGGATCCCGTGAGCCGGAGATCGCAAGCCCCTGCCGAAGCGCTTAATATATGGGCCTTAACAATTAGAATAGGGTTTTGGGGCCCATTATACTATAGTACATAGGAAAAATAAGGAAACCCCCACCACATTTATAGGCAATTATTAATACGCCCAGCCTTTGCATGCCCGATGAACTGGGCCGCCTCTGCTGCGAAGTCTGGGCCTTGGTCTCAGGATGAAACGAGCTCGGACTTTCCGTGACGTCAGCCTTGAACCCTAAAGCCTACCTTTCCCCTGTCTAACCTACCTTCTTAGGGTTCCTTATTATGATTTCCTTATATAAGTCCTTAATGAGGTAGGTTATTCCGGGTTAAGGTAAGCCCTATACCCAAAGCCCTAAACCCTACTTGGAGAGGCAGGGGACTTAGTAAGTCGTTTATAAGTAGGGTTATAATTGGGGAAACTCCGTTTAGGGTACTTATAGCTCTACTTGTATAACCTACTTACTAAGTCCCCTGCCCCTCCAAGTACCATCACCCCTGATCTGCCCTGAAGCGCTTTCTCGGACAGCCGAAGGCTTCAGAGCACTGCCTCCAAGAGCGCCAGACTCCCGAAACGGGAGTTTCCGGAAATCGGGGGAATATGGTACCCTAAGTAGTAGGATCCTTACTATAAGGACACCAAAATAAGGTACTCCTGTATGGAACCCTAAGTAGTAGGATCCTTATTATAAGGACCCCAAAATAAGGTACCCCTGTATGGTACCCTAAGTAGTAGGATCCTTATTATAAGGACCCCAAAATAAGGTACCCCTGTATGGTACCCTAAGTAGTAGGATCCTTATTATAAGGACCCCAAAATAAGGTACCCCTGTATGGTACCCTAAGTAGTAGGATCCTTATTATAAGGACCCCAAAATAAGGTACCCCTGTATGGTACCCTAAGTAGTAGGATCCTTATTATAAGGACCCCAAAAGTAAGGTACCCCTGTATGGTACCCGAAGTAGTAGGATCCTTATTATAAGGACCCCAAAAGTAAGGTATCCCTAACTTTCGGAAACTCCCGACATGTGCCGAGGGGCCAAAGGCTCCTGCACCAACGTCCATCGCAGCGGGGGCCTCACGGAAAGGACGGTTTAGGGTTTAGGGTTTAGGGTTGAGGGTTTAGGGTTTAGGGTTTAGGGTTGAGGGTTTAGGGTTTAGGGTTGAGGGTTTAGGGTTTTTTACTCGACTGTGCCATTGCTCTTGTTAAGGGATTTAATTTAAGCTACCATAAGAGGGATCCATGGTAAATAGAATGGATTCCTTATCAAGCCATTGTAGCTTGTATCGAAAATGTGTACTGTTCCATTTTTGCTTCGGAGCTGAAGAACAAGAAGGAATGGCAGATTCATGAAGAAAGCTCCCCGCCCGTGACGTGTGCATGCTGCATTTGCATTTGGAACATCCCGGGCCATAGGCGGGATGTGCTGGTTCTTTCTCTGGAGAGCCCACCCAGATAACTGTTTCCAAATGACAGACACTCTACAGGCAAGGAGCACCCTAATGTCACAAGTCTTCAAGTGCGGCTTCTTTTCTCCCCTGGTTTCCTAACCGCCGGAGCTCCAGTAATCCCGAACCGACCCCTATCGTTTGGACCTTAAGAGTCAGAACAATGTTTGGGGAGGTATATTATACTATATATAATAACTTATTAAGGCCCTTACATTACCTGCCTCTGCTCCGTTCAGAAGCACCAAACCCACTTGTTTTGGCAGCCGGTAGCTCCTTAGCTGACAGTGCCAGGAAGCCAGATACTCATAGGGACCCTTAGGGGGGTAGGGGGAGGTGGGTATGGGGCCTTATTGTCCATAATAAGGACCAAGCAAGGTTAGTAAGGCTTGTTTAAGGAAATACCAGTACACCGCCCTCTAAGGATCCCTGTGGGGGCAGAAAGATGTGGACAAATACCAGTTGGGGCTTCGGCAGAAGGCCAGTGACGTCTCACTGCAATGCGGGTTCCTCAACGACTGAAACCTGCAGCCCCAGAAGACATCATCCATGAGCACAAGGGCAAAGGATTCGCAGGCTTGCCGAACGAATCGGGGGTAAAATGAACAAGGGAAGCTTGCCACCTGCATGTATGCCATACCCTGTGAATCCTTCCTGAACTAGCAAACCTCCTTTCGCACCTTTGCTAATTCCACTCAAAGGCTACACCAGCAACCCTGAACCCCTAACCTTGAACCATAAACCCTAAACTGACTCCTGAACATGGCTCTCGAGTGCAGCGTGGACCTGGCAGATACCCTTTGAGCCGGCAATGATGATTCCATACCTCGGGTTCCTTTACGGGCTGCTTTAAGGGTACCGCGAGGGATCCTTTGAATTTTGGACAGGGCTACCGTAGGAGGCTGTAAAAAATTCACACAGTTTTACGTGAATCAAGCTGGGAAGGATGACGTTGACAAAGGACCATGACAGCAATGGGCCATTCATCAATATGCCCGGCCACCGAATGCATCGTAAGCTTCCTATGTCTCGTCGGAAACCTGCTGCTGACCTGGCACTTTGCGCTGACCATGGGAAACTCAGAGTGACCGATACCTTGCAATGGACGGATACACATCCACTGACAAGCGGCCCTGTAGACATCAAGCAATGCTTGCTCACCGAATACTGAACTCCCGAGTGATAATATAGGTGCCTTAATAGATTAGAGTAGGTTCTTGGGGTATATTTCAGCGTAATCATAATAAGGAACCCCTATTTCTAATTATTAAGGGCTATACCAATTATTCCCATAGTTATATAAACAATAAGGGCCCTGTAGTAGTTCGCCGTGCTGCGAGTCAGATTCCAAGAGGTGTCTCAGGGATGCTGCATAGCTGGCGCAGCGACCATGGGTGCGCAGGGCCTTCGAAAGGATTTAGGGATTTAGGGTTTTAGGGTTTAGGGTTTAGCCTTCCTGTGGGTCCAGTACCCTCCTTTCACTGGAAATTGACTGCAGATTCTAGAAAGACTCTCCTTTTTACTCACACTAACAACCTTCTGTATTTGCGGATTCTGTATTGGTGTTCCATGCATAAAAAGGGCTTGGGGCTCCTTGGACGGCTATAGTGCAGCGGTCACGTTCGTACAGAATCGGGGCCGACAACTTTCCAGTAGCCTCAGCAGGAGATATACGGGCATATGCAGGTCCTACAGTATGTCTATATACAAAGCATCATCCACTCCTTCATCCTTCCATGCACTCATTGGCTCGTTTCTGTATTCGGTCTCTCTTACGACAGACATCCTGTGTGCTTGTCAAACCTATGTAACTAATGTATGTGTGCATGCATGCATGCATGTATGGTTGGAAGGATGTATGGATGTCTGTATGTATGTATGTAAGTAAGTACGTATGTATGTACGTACATATGTATGTACATATGGTAAAAATCAGCATGCAGAACCCCAGAGCACAGCATTCATAGGGTTGAAACTGTTAGCAATAACGGCCCGATGACTAACCCTTGCCCCTGGCAAAAGCAGCGCAACGAAACAGCAATTACAGCAACAGCAGTGACAGTAAAGGAACATACTCTTCATAGCCGTGCTTGCACATAAACAAACGAGAGTAATAAGGTACCTCTGCATGTACGTACGTACCTACGCACTCTCATATGTGCTTGCAGTGTACACACACACACCATGGATGGCTTCACGTGGCGAGAATCAGCGGGCGAGAAAGAAAGAGGAAAGTCTCGTGTAGCAGCAGCAGCTGCACCAGCAGCAGAAGCAGCAAACTTCATTTGTGAGCAGCAGAAAGAAGCACGTGGATGCGTTCGATCTTACGAAGCCGCATCTGAACCATGTCGACTGAATCCCTCATGGGCCTACTGCCTGTACCCGAAACCCAAAATAACCTTAAAACCCGCACGAACCCTAACAAAAACAAAACCTGAACCCTAAACCTGCTTTGCCACTGGGGTGACGGAGGTCTAGCCAAAACAAAAAATCGAAAGCTCCACCCCAAAACGGAAATCCCGCCTTGACCTCCTCTGAAATCTCTCGTCGGACCACTTCCTGGCTTAAGTTAGGCGGTTTAGGGGTTTCAGGATTTAGAGCTTTAAGGTGTTACAGTTTCAAGGTTTAGGGCGGGTGTTTTGACACTCACACTCGGCAATACCGGACGAGGTTTGCAGACGACTAAGACTCAGACAGACAAGGCGTCTGCCCACCAGTCATGGCGTCAAGCCAACGACAAGTAACAACCCACAAACTCAGCTCCTTCAAGAAGTGGCAAAGCCTGCCGTAATCGCTCGGGTCTGAGGCGCTTACGAAGACCGCATCTGAGGATATTCGATTTCAGCGGTCTTTCCGCTTCCTAAAGGGCTGAACCCTGAAGCGCCTAATGCCTTTGCCCTCTACCTCACACGCATCAGTCACAAAAGCCCTAAGTCAATCCTTAACCACAGCGCATGGTGTGCCGGAAGAACAGCTAGGGTTCGAAGTGAACACCGGAGTGAACTTCCGTGCCAGATCTGAGCTAACCCTAAACCCTAAGCCCTAAACCCTAATCAAAGGCTACAGCGACCGTCGCTTGTCTCAGCTTGGACTCTTCGCTGGAGACAGCGATGCGAACGTACCAAGCCTATACGCGTACGTACCCAGACGTTCTACAACCCCTTATAATCAAGGAATACACCTTAGATCATAGTCGGATCCCGGAACTAGTAGGAATAGGAATAGCTATTATTTACGGCGTCAGTCTCCTATGCTCGGGTTTAAAAATGGGGGTTTCCGAAAATATGGGACCCCAATATAGTACCCTCAATAGTAGGATCCTTATTATAAGGACCCCAGAATAAGGTACCCCTAATTTTCGGAAACTCCCAAATAGCCCCAACGGACGAGGCGCCTGCTCTTCAGCGGACCGGGCATCGAGGAAGGAGAGGACGGCAACACGGTCTGCCTGGTTTCGATTCTCGCATCAGTCAGTTTAATTTAGAGGTATGGGCACTAAACAGTAGAACATAACCTTGGGGTATCCTTTATGCCACCAAAACCGTCAGCATGAAATAACTATTCAGAAGAAAGCCTCCTTTCCATAGCAAGGCTAGCTCTGTATATTTCAACGATGTAAATCTAGGCTTTAGAGCTTACGGTTTAGATTCAATTTAGCCCAGGCCCCCCGAGCAGCCAGAGCAAGATCATGCAAACTGGTACTCGAAATTCCGCACGGTACACACCCCACATGACCAATCCTTTCCTGCGGCCATCAAGTTTAGATCAAGACCCTCCCCGCCGGTGACCTAGGCCATTCCTACGTACAGAACCCGGATATCTCTCAGGCTGCTGCAGCAACGTGCGATGGAAGCCGGAAGATCAAAATCCGAAATCGCCAAGAACACGAATATACCGAACCCTATTCATGGTAGGATCCTTCTTCAGGATCCAAGGCACCCGTAGCAATAGCCTGAAATCCACCATGCTAGTCTATATACCCTAAACCCTTTCAGTCCGCAGGAGATCTAAAGAAACCCCTGCCTCGCACACCGCATGCTGGAGCATGTCCACCTACGCCAGGCGGCATTCTGGGTTCTTTGCTTGATCTTGGGCTAGGGAGCGGAGGGGAGGGGAGGGGAGGGGAGGGAGAGACAGCGAGGAGGCAAAGAGAGAGCAAGAGACGGAGAAAGAGAGAGACAAAACAACGTGCTGTCATGAATGCTTTTAGACTTTTAAGACTTTAAGTATAGGTAGACAAAGACCAAGGATACAGTTTAAAGTGAATGCAGACTTGAACCGCTCACTGACGTCTGCAACTTTGCACATTGGCCAAGATAGACATCTGGACCGCAAACTCTGCCAGTCGGGCCCGTTCGATCCACTTGCCGCGTATCCTCCTTGTTACTTCTGCCCCGATTTGAAGTATGCGGAGCAGTTGCTGCTGCCCAGGCGAGGAATTCAAGAGGACACTTGAGTGCGCAATTGGGGTGGTATGGCCGCTTCTCAAGTAGACTGGCAAACTGAAACATCGTCCGGACGACCAAGAAGGGCAAGAGAGAAATCGAGGCGAAACAAGTCGTGGATCCAGCTGGCACTCGTAGCGTATATGTATTCACACATGCATGACCTAGTCGTTGCAGGGACGGCGGCATTGAGAAGTGAGTTCACGCATGATATCCTCGGAAAGGAACCGGTGAGGCTGCTGATGAAGGCGGCCTTCGTGTTGGCCAGGGCATGTGTGAAGATGGTGGTTGCATGCATGAGAAGATGAGGAGTAAGGAAATCGCGGTGCCATTGGTGGCGATGATATGCACGGCCCTACAAATTCTGTTGGTGATACCCATGGCTGTATCCGAGTGTGTATGAAGACGAGGATGGTAAGGATGACGATGTCAAGCAAGCATGACCACGAAGCTGTTGATACTGGCAGTCATAGCGACAATATCTCTTGACGGCAAACATCGTGATGATAGTGTTGAAAATGGCCAGGTTGTGGTGATGGTGTTTGCCCATGCTCGCATCGTCCGGAGGGCCATGAGGATACCCAATAATGACGAGTGTTTGGGTGGTAGTGCAACCACAACTGTGATGACAGTGTTTCTGTGTTGCTGATGCTGCTGATGCATGAAGACTATAAGACTATGGTGACGATGGCAAAGACAAGAGGACGAACATCATGAACAAAATGATACTTTACTGATTATTCTCCGAACCCCGAAACCGTACACATGCGCTTATCCGAGCCCACCTCACGTCGGAATGCCCGCGCTGGCAAGCGAAGGAGCAACTTAACCCGGCGAGCTCGCAATACAACGGTAGTATATAAAAGGACCTCAAACAGTCGGCAACCTTGAGTGAGACATCTCGCAGCAGCGCGCCATATATGAAGCCTGCATTGCCCAAGTAGCCTGCTTCACCTCGGTGATAAAATCCGAACTCATGCGAGATTGAAAACTCTGTGAAGAAGTGGGCGGTGCCGTCGGTCTGAATTGGGGCACCATATAAGTTATGCCGTGTTACGCTTTCGAGTGGCCGGGCTTAGCGAGGAAGCAGCCGTACAGTCAAAAGTTTCTCCAGCATGTGCATCTCCACTTAAAAAAGCGACGTGGCAACGAGAATGACAACACATCACCATTGTAATACCTATAAGAATGCCCATAATCATACCTATAATGATTCCCACAACAATACCCACTGTCATATGTTCGTGTCAGGAGGCGCTCCCAGGCATAGTGGAACACCTGTTCTGCGCCGATTTGAAAAGGGCACGCTTCGGCGCAGGCTTTACGACGAGTGCTGTTACAATAGAGCAACTCTCAGAGTTTACCTGAACTAAGTGCTGCCTGGCAGGTGTGGCAAACCTGCATTGCCAATCTATCCACAAGCAAGGCTAGACCTTCTAAAGCGCCACATAACTTCTGCTCTTCAAGCGCGCATTCGGCACGAAGTCCGACTGTCAGAGCTCTGAACTCGGGGCCTCCCCCATAAAGCCGGGAAAGCTGCAGCCCTCCACGCTACGGCGGCGGATGCGTTCCTGCCCAGCAGCTTCGGCCCGAGGCACGAAGGGTCCGAGTATCGATAGTAGGTACTTAATGGATATCTGGGCAGCAAAGGTATATCAGTATATCCTATGACCTATGACAGTATACCCAGTGGATTCATGCAGCTCAAAATCGTTACAGTGCACGGATCTCTGCTTTGCAACGCATACTTCCTACGGGCAACATCGTCGTTAAAATGGCCTCTGTTGAGACTCGAACGACACCTCCCCGTCCATCGGTGACGAATTTTCCGTGGGCCAAGGGCACCTGCAAGAGAATTGCATAGTCAAGTCCCGGATTGCCAAAAAAACAGTCTCGGATTCCTGGTTCTGACCAACCAACTCGAACATCCTTAAAAGCCCTAAGCCCCCAAAACCCAGTGTTTGCGAAAGCCGCAATGCTTCAACCGCTAAACAGCAGCGGAAGTATGCAGGGAGCCTCCAACCCAAGGCCCGCATTCGTGCCCAGGCCAGCGCCGACAACGAGAATTCGAAGCCCTTGTGGAGTCGAAAAAAAGGGATCTTAATAACTGGACAAAGGCTCCTTTAAAGTGTTCCTCTAACAGTTCTAGGTTTCTCGCAGGTGTGAGGCTTCGCTATAGGAGCCATCATGTGGGAAACGGATTAGCAAACGCCCCCCCCCCAATTATGAAGGTCGTCCAGGTTCATAAGCAACCCCAAAAAGACGCCGGGACCTGATTAAGTGGCAAAGCCTCGTTTGGGGGTTTGGGCGGCAGTAGTAATACAGTAGTGCGGGAGTAGTGTAGTAGTAGTGGTAGTAGTAGTAGTAGTAGTAGTAGTAGTAGTAGTAGTAGTAGTGGTAGTAGCAGCAGCAGCAGCAGCAGCAGCAGTAGTAGTAGTAGTAGTAGTAGTAGTAGTAGTAGTAGTAGTAGTAGTAGCAGTAGCAGTGGCACTAGTCGTCGTCGTAGCGGTAGTCCGACCCCTCTAGTGTAAGCCTGTACGATTTAGGGTGCAGGTTTAAAGTGTCGGGCGCCTGGGGATCGGGAGTCTATGCTTCACTTCACAACTAGAGAGCAAGCCCGTCACACTCTAACGAGGCTAGGGTTCAGGGCTTAGGGTTTAGGGTTTAGGGTTTAAGGTGTAGGGTTTAAGGTTTAGGGTTCAGGGTTTAGGGTTTAAGGCTTACAGGGCTTATAGGGCTTGTGCAAATTCACCTAGACCACCCGACTACCAGAACTAGGCTTTGGGGTATCGATCTGAAGTTCGTCTGGTCCATGTGCTCTGGGGCCTGTTTTTGAAAAGGAAACGAAACAGCCGAGCCCCAAACCTGAAAGTGTACATGGGTCTTGCGGAAGTGTCGCGTCTGCACTGTGTCAGAGACCCAAACGCC
Organism: Symbiodinium sp. CCMP2592; assembly: GCA_905221615.1. Taxonomy (NCBI): domain Eukaryota; class Dinophyceae; order Suessiales; family Symbiodiniaceae; genus Symbiodinium; species Symbiodinium sp. CCMP2592. Next base: position 985,022 of record CAJNDT010005947.1, read on the forward strand.
ACAGACCTATGACTCTTTTCTGGCTCAATGAACCAAAACCTCCTGAATCCTATCGGAGTCAGCACTGGCACATAGCAAGGATGGGCTAAGGCTAAAACAACTAGACCTCGCCCACCCGGTCCACCAGGAAGTGCAGGAAGTACTACACAGTGAGACTGAAAGCTGATTCAGACCGACACGGCCTAAAATCTCAAAACGAAGCCATGTAAAATGCACCGTTCATGATTAATTAAGCGACCAGTTCCAAGCAAACAAATCCCGCTGTCGCAGGGAGGCTTGCGAATCCAAACTCACAGCCACTGGTAGCAGATCAGGATGGCAAAACAACGCGCCGTCTACTGAGACAAGAACTGCACAGCTTATACTTAAACAAGAAAAGGCACACAGAGAAGATGGCAAGAGAACCCCAAACCTTAACCCTACGCATGCAGGTACTTGAAGAGAGCCTCTGGAGAAATTTCTGCCTCCCGAAAACTGCTGAAGCCCTCTTGGACAAACGTCTATACTGCACTGGGACCTCAGGGACAGTTGCACCCCTGAACACTGTTTGAACCACCGCCTAATATCTAACGCAACCTCCACCGATTGCTCAGAAAGAATCTTACGGAATCCTTGTAAGACCCTTATTAAGGAACCCTTAAAGGTCCAATATTAAGGAAACCCTTAAAGGAACCTTACAGCGATGCCACCTTGGTCGGACGAAGGCTCGCCAGATGCCATGCCATCTCCATGGCTCCGAATCCGAAGATCCCGGGCCCGGGCTGCAGAGTTTCTGGGGTGTAGGGGTTGAAGGGTAAAGTAGGTGTTAAGGGGCTCAAGGTAAAGTAGGGGTTTAGGGGTTGAAGGAGAAGTAAGGGTTTAGGGGTTGAAGGGTAAAGTACTAGTAGGGCTTTAGGGTTCAGGGTATAGTAGGGGTTTAGTGGTCGAAGGTGTAGTAGGGGCTTAGGGGTTGCAGGTATAGTGGTGGTTTTAGGGGTTGTATAGTACTGGTAGGGGTTTCGACCTTAGGGGTTTCGGGTTTAGAGTGAGGGCAGTTTGCAGGGCTCAGAGTGTAAAGGTTTAGGGCTTAGCACCTAGATTTCACGATTAGGGTCGCCCACCGGGACTCCGGGGCTATTTCAGATGGGGTGCCATGTATTTCAACAGCGCCGTTCAGCATTCTGCGCTAAGATGCTTCCCCTGAGGGTTCATGAGGGCCAACTAGAACCTTCTGCGCAGCTTCGAGCAGCGATTTCACAAGTCACTTTCACTGCTTATCTGCTAGTAGCTCTGGAGACTAGATAGATCAGAAAGACGTCTACGCAGAACCGTCAGGAACATCAACAGAAAACCTGAGAAAGGGGGCCAAGCAAGCTCAGAGGTCAGGAGGCCGGACCGATCACTGCGATGAGGCAAGATTGTGCACACTCCGGCTTCCATGCAGCAGGCTACCATTGGTTAAGGGTTTCAGTCTTTCGCGATTTCAAGAAAGTAGGTAGCGACAGTGCAGATAAGCGAGGCTGCTCAAACAGATCAAACGCCCTCTCGGCAAAAAGGGGAAAAACCTACAAGCTACACCCGAACTCTAAACCCCAAACCCTACCCAAACCTTACATCACTCTCCTCGTACCCTCATGGCAGTTTCCGAAAATAGGGAACCCTAATATGGCACCCTAAGTATTAGGATCCTTATTATAAGGACCCCAAATAAGGTACCCCTAATTTTCGGACACCCCCTCATGCCCTAGAGGCAACATACACCGAATCCCAGCACTGGCCCTCCTTACTCTACAGTGAACCCCAGAAAGTTGGAACATAGATTCAGGATGATTCATATTGGGATTCCCTATATACCTACTCTAAGGGCATGAGGCTAATGATGTTCCAACTTCCTGGCTTCTACTGCATATGGTCCAAACCGTCAGCTCTAGCTCTGATGTAGCGGCCTTCATAAGGGAGTTTCCGAAAACTAGCGGTACTTTATTTGGGGTCTTAAAGTATGGGTCCTGCTATTTTTGAGGGAAATTTAGATCAGGGTCCCCTATTTTCGGAAACCCCCATGACTAGATCAGGGGTTTTGGGGTATAATATGATACAACCACGAATAGAATCCTTATAAGGGAACATATTCGCACTAGTTGTTCAGGTGTTTATATTAAGCCCTTATAACAACCCTTGCAATCACCCATATAAGAATTCGTAAAAAGGAACCTTAGCTAATTATCGTAGAAGGTCCACGTATACTACTATTTTATGGAGCTGGGAACCAAAAGACCATCCGCACTATGGTTCTGCGGTCTTTTGCATGCTCCCAGAAGAGGTTTATGTGACGTATAATTTCTCCGTGGTGGTTCGTCGAAGCGGGCTCCTATGACAACGACTACCACCGTCATAGTTCTATCATGGCAGCAAGCTTCCAGAAAAGAACCCGTTTAGTAACCCTTGTAATCACCCTTGCAGGACCCCACAAAAATGCCCTGAGAACGAACCATACCTGATTATTCAGGCTTCATAGTATCCAATATTCAACTTGCTTTGGACTTTATCGCACCGGAGATCCGCGCCTTGGCGTTTGCGATCACGGAATTCCCGCCTCCTTCCATGTCGATGGTCGTGAAAGCCAGGGGGTCCTTGGTCCTAAACCTTAAATAACTACCCATAAACCCCATAGTAGTTCCTTTTGGGGAGTTCATATTTAGAGTCCTATAAGGTAATCCCCAAAAGGAACTACTATGGGGCCTATATGGTCATAGTCATAGTCAGTTAAAGCCATATAAACCCTAACCCCTATGCATCCAACACCCTAAACCCACAAATCCCCCGTGCTGCGGTGATTTAGCGTTACTACAAAGGACTGAATACTTAGAAAAAAGTCTTGAGGTACATGTTTATAGCATGCTTGTATAGGGAACATAAAGGGATACAGATTGGTGGCTTATCCAACCCCGATATTATTGATCTTCAGAGAACTCAGGGGATCCCCAGCCCCAACAATCCTTGAACTCAGTCTAGAAACACGGAAAGATAGCGATTCTTCTTCCTTCACAATGCCTGGAAAGAAACTCATGCAGTGCAGGCAAGGTCCCTTTGTACAAAATAGAAGCCAAACAAACGCAATCAGTCAGTATGATAAATAGTAATCGTAAGAGTAGGAAGAGAAGGACGTCAATAGCAACAGGTAACAGCGTAGTATAGGCCATCATCACAATAATGCTGGCGGCGACTAACAAGCTCATGAGCAAGAAAACGATCAGGGGGATCAATTCACGAGCTGATGGGTCATCCTCAAGACCTGGACCCGGTTTCACGCAGCTGAGTCGCAAGTCTGAGTTTTCCCCGTCATCTTTTACACACGCTCGTGTTTAGGATATGCGTTTTCGCAAATCGGACACCGCAATGGCAACAAACATCATGCGGCAATGGCCCAGTGCACCCTTCAAGTCCTGAAGCCCACAGCGAGCATTTCTCCGCATTGTTTTCAACCAGCGGTTCACTCAGATGGGCAAGTCGGAATGCTGGAGAGCAGAGGGCATCACGGACTCTACGTGCACAGAAAAAACACAGCTTCAGTCCTGCTAGGAAGTGATATGAAGACCACCTACACGCACTCACATGCAAACGCGCACATACCCACACACACACAGACACCTGCGCCTATCTACACAATTAAACATACAAATTACACAAATGCATATACACCTCGAACTACATCAGAAGCAGCAAAGAAGAATCGCGTATCGAAGACCGTAATGTCTGCTAGGACACGCTGAGACGACGGACCTGTTGAGTGGCGAGTCTTGTGCACAAAGTCACGAATTCAATCAATGGACCACCGGTCCGAAATAGCTTCAGGAATCGTCTCCTCTGCGGAGACGTCTTTACCTGAACAAGTTGTGATCCTAACTGCGAAGCTCTGAACAAGCTGCAGACCCTCGCTGCTTTGTTTGGGATGGTGGAGGGGACCTTGGGCTCACTGTCTGCAAGCCGCCACAGGCTTAGGGTTTAGGGGTTTAGGGTTTTAGGGCTTTAGGGTTTAGTGCTTTAGGGTTTAGGGCTTAGGGTGGGAGGCAACTTGTCGAGGTTTTTGAGCACATACAGCCGCTGTCGGGGACCGATACTAAATTCACTGGCGTATCTGAGCCAGGTGAGAAGACGCTGTCATTTACAGACAGCACCGCTCATGATTCAGACTTGATACCAGAATCCTGCTTAGTGATACTCGCATTCTGCAGCTTTGTCTCACAGCCATCGTGTCCCATGTACACCAGGAGTACTGTCTTGTACACGGTGACTGCTGCGGCAAAGCATAAGAACACTTGCAGGGATGCATACAGGTCTCGACCGCCGAAATCAAGAAGGAACCGCGCGACGATGGGAGCGAAAAACCTGCTGATGCAAACCCCGAAAATGTTGTGAAAGCGGAAGACCTCGATATTGTAGCTGGTGCCCTTGGTGGCCGCACGGCACGCCCAGGCTTCAGCAATGCCATTTGCCACACTCGCCCCGCCATAGACGATCATGTCGGCGATGATCAGACTTCCAGCTCCAAAGAAGTTGAAGTCGAAAAGGAGGATCGACCCGCAAAGCCCCATGAATGTCATGACTGCGAAAGTACCGGCCTCAGTCAAGAGCCGGTGCGAGATGGCCAATGCAGTGATTGCCGTAATGAGCCCACTCCCCAAAGCTATAGCCACGAAGGAGAGACCGCTAAGCTCCGTAGACCATCCATACAAGACCTCCAAGAGCATGATCGTAGCAACCTCCCAAGTAGGGAATGGAAGAATGCTAGTAATAGTAGTTATAAAGATACCCAATTCGTCCATTCCCTGCTAACCAAAGGTAAGTAAACCCGAACCCTAAACCCTAAACTCTAAACTTTAAACCCTAACCTCGATGGCAGCAATCGAAAAGGCCCGCTCGTAGGAGTAGAATACCATGTTCCACACCACCTGCTCACGCGATGTTGCTGGCAACTCCTCAGGATGAACCTGAGCTCCTTTTGTTACGGGGATTTAGATTTAAGTAACCTGAACAGTTGTTAAGGGATTTAGATTTAAGTAACCTGAATAGTTGTTAAAGGAGTTTAGGTAACCAGAATAGTTGTTCAGGGATTTAGTTTAAGTAACCAGAATAGTTGTTAAGGGATTTAGTTTTCAGCAACCAAAAAATTAGGGATCTATGGCAAATAACATGGCTTCCTTATTGTTATGCTGAACTTACAGGAAGGTCCTTAACAAGAACCCAAGAACGTGGTCGCCTTCCTCTGCTTTGTCTGAATTGCCATCGTCTGGGTTCTGGTGCTCAGAAATCTGGGTTGGGAAGATCATCATCGCAATGCTTACTTCCACAATCTGCACGAAGAACAAACCCATGAAGACCCAGCTCCTTGGCTTTCGCATGGATGGATGGGGGTCCCAGAAGCTGCCTCTGGCCGTAGGACTTTGCATCATGACAGCAACTCGTATCATGATGATTGACTCCTCTGAAGATTTGAATTCTGAGGCAGACGATGGCGAGGATGACAACGACAATGGTGGTCGCCGCTATGATGGTACGGGTGGTAGAGGTCAGAGTAATATTGGTGAACGGGCTGAAGACAGATCCTGATAAAATACCGATGCTCGTGGTGATGTTGATGTCGGAAGTGTTAGTGATGACGGTGATGCTGATGATGGCGGTTATCAAGATGATGTGTGTGCTGGTGGTTGTGAACAACTCTGATTTGTGTCTCAAGTGTTTTGGCTAATGGAACTATCATTCTGTGTCGTGATGAAGTAGTGTGTTCAGATCTCTGTCGCGACTGTTTTGCCACACGGAAAAGCGACGATCGTGGCTGCTGCTGTCATTCCGACGGCTTTCGCTGTTCATGTTACCATCATGTGCGAAGCAACTTCAACCACTGGAGCGCTGAACATGCTTGATGTGAGCAGCAAGACCAACCTAGTCATTATCGTTCTCGTCATGTTAAACTGCTGTGGGGTTTTGTCGTCACAATCATCACCTATAGCATCGTCGGCATCACAATGGCATTCACAACTGATAACAACAAGGCCGGCATCGGGCGGCCGAGCAGAACTATGTGTTTTTAGGGTGAGAATCAAATACCGTAGTCGGTTGCTGGCACTACCCGGAATAAGGCTCGTAGAGCCCAGCTACTGGGACCTTTGGTGCAGTACTCCCTGTAGAAAGGTTACACGGTTTCTTCAGGGTTTAGCTTGTTCCTATGGTTGTCAGTTGGAGGTACGGCTTGCGTGGGTCAGTTTTGTTGCACAATCTTTGGACCAGTGACTCGTGCCGTGGTGCGGGTTTTGGTGTCAAATCACGTTGAACGTGGTTTCGGTGACCATCCCGACTGGCATTGCTGTGGCTTAAGTCCTGCTGCAGCACACTCCTGTTGCAGAAAGAGTGTTCTGGATGCACATCAAAACATGCTCAATATTAACCAGGAGACATCATGCATATGGGAGACACAGCGAGGCCACCACGACTCGAGCGAACTAAGTGGCTGATCAGGGCAAAGCCCGCCGGACCCATCACAAAACCACCATTTTTGGCCAACTGGGTCCTTGCTGCTGAGAGATTAGGGCACCGGGGTTCTCAAGTCAATGGGTTCAGCTTTTCTTGATCCTTTTCGGGTTGATAAAAGCAACGACAAGCCAAAGTCGTTTCCAGCTAGCTTGCTGCAAGCATCAACATGCTCCAGAACGTCTTCTCCTTGTTGGGTGTAAGGATATTCCACATAGTCATCCACGGCAGCATCGGCACATTGGCAAATGCTGTGCCGAGGAAGTTTATCACGATCACTAGCCAATAAGCGTATGGCCTGGCAGACATGTGCCAGTCTTGACAGGATTGTATCAAAAATGCAGTGCCAGCCATGGCAAGAGTCGAGATGGTGTAAGGGATGATGAAGCACTGGCGAGCGTACCGCTGGTTCCAGTTTTCTTCGCTTGTGAGCTTGCTGCCGGCAATGAGACCCACCATTGCACCAACCGGCCCGGTGCCAATAAACACTCCGCTCGCCGTGGCAGACTGACCCATGGCGAGGGCAAAATCCAAGGAGACGGGGATAATCATCGAGCCAGCGATGAAAGGCACGAACCAACTGACAAGGAATCCACATTGCAACAGCGCTGAGTTGGCCCCATCGCGGCTTGCCAACAGCGGTTTCGCACCCCACCCGACATACAACTCATGTACCAGAATGAAGCAGGCTAAAGTGAGCGCCACGACGATCGTGCTGAAGCCGATGGGCACGACTATGTCCGAGAAACTCGAAGGACTCATATTGTCTGTGAGAGGTCCGACATTGCCCTCCTGGAGGGTGAGTTGGAGGCTCGATTGAAGAAACACAGCACCCCAAGCGCCATCCTCGAAGGCATTGGGGCAGACCAGAGTCTCGTCAGCCATGTGAAACAATACGGACACGGGGTTTCGGTACGGTGAATTTAAAGCATGTCTAGAAAAAGCTATGCTTGGACAGCCAGAAATGCGAAGCACGCAGGTCGTCACCAGCACATGATTGGCAAAACCACCTTGCGACCGTCTGTTTATTTGCCTCCAGGCACGCTTGTCTCTCAAGATGCGATTCCAAGTCATACCTTCCGGCCTTGCACCCTCCCGATTTCTTTGTACTCCTACAGATTGCCAGAAATCTAAACGTCTCCGGGAAGCTGCACCGGACTACGTTTACCTACCACCTGGCTCATGACCTCGGGCATGCCTGGTCGGTGAAGACCTCCGCGCCTCGATCCGACCGACGATGGGAGATCCAGAAGAAGCCCACATCCTCTAGGCTGGCCGATGTAGAGGGTTGAGGGTTTAGTCATGTCGGAACTTATGCAGGGTAGATGAAGATCCGACATTGTCCTCTTCTTGAAGCCCTATACGCTTTCTGTAGGATACCGAGAACCCTTTCTCAATTATTCAGTGCCTCATATCAATCACTGCCATACAAACTGTGGATGGACGGATGGATGGATGGATGCATGGGTGGACGGACGGATGCATGGATGCATGGATGCATGCATGGATGGATGGATGCATGGATGGATGGAAAGAATCGTTTGCCGTGAGATTTCGGACGTTAACTTATATTATGTATACACACATGCAGCATATAGGCAGCAAAGTATGGAGAACGTCCTGTATGCGTGCTTCCTAACAGAGAGAGAGCTTGTGCAGGTGTGCTCATAAAATGTAAACCTGCTTGTCGAGTATCCTGGGGAACTAAAGGTTAACCTTTGGGAGCATATTGGGATTTCATAGGGTTTATAGTACCCCAAAAAGGTTAAAGGTTTCCTACTCTGCGAAGGTACTCCTCTGAATAGGGTTCCTTTTTCGGTCTGCAAGATAGTATGGATCCCTTACACAAAAGACTCTAAAAGGGCCCTTGATTTAGAAACCTACCTATATGTTGCAGCCCGAGGCTTCAAGTTGGAAGTGAGAACCATAGACCAAGCACTCATCCAGAGTGCCTCAGTTTTTAGAGCAGATTTCGGGAGCGTTTCTATGCCTATATAAGTATATACATAGGCAGGTATGGTTAAAGTTGCAATTATAACTATATACATATACTACCCCAAGATCCCAGATCCTGAACACTATGGAACAGTCTTCCTACTCAGTCCTTCCGGAGTCGCGGGCACCGTCGCTTGCTGTGCATGGCCCGGCCAAAAACTCATGGCATCATCTAGTCATGAACGTCAGGAACTGCCGGGGGGGGGATGAGGGCGGGTGTGGGGGCTTTGGGCTGGAGCCTGAAGGACTCCAGTTTGTTCGCACGGTTTCAAGCCAGTTTAGGGTGTACGGTCCTAGATGGCGTGTGGCTTGTGATGCTGTCTTCGGCTGCGATGCTAGTTTTGCGAAGCTTAGTGAACGTGCTCTTGTCTTGCAGCAAAAACGTGGTCAACCTTTCCAATCGATCGACCTACTCCCGAGATCCGATCATCTCGCCATGAGGGCGGTCAAGAAGCTCCCGGCAGCCAGCGATACATTATTTTACCTGCTTTGGGAGGTTTAGGCAGTTACACTTGTACCCCATTCCTCCATTCCCTACTAACCAAAGTTAAGTAACAAGCCTGGGCAGCTAGGAGCTGGATTCCGCTGCGTCGAAAGATCCGCGATCCGCAAAGCAACCCTTAACCCCCCTAAACCCTAAACTCTATAAAACCTAAACTCTATAGACCCTAAACTCTATAGACCCTAAACTCTAAACCCTAAACTGTATAAGCCCTAAACTCAATACCCTAAACTCTATAGACCCTAAACCCTAAACTCTCTAAACCCTAAACTCTCTGCACCCTAAACCCCATAAACCCTAAACTCTATCGACCCTAAACCCCAAAACCCCTAAACTCTGAACTGCTGTAGCATCCATGGGTGGGAAGCGTCGGGCTTCAGTCTAAGTGAGTGTACACGTCCCACAACCGAGGTGAAACGGTATGAAAGGGCATAGAAACCTCATTAAAGGGCATGGCATGCCTCCTGTACAAGCCACGGCCTAATCAAGCCCTGCCCCGTTTTGAGGCCGGCGTCCTTATGTAAATCCGCTTCTGGCCACGCCGGCCAGGTGGGAGGGTTGGGGGCCTTGTGCCCACCGGGCGACGGGCGTGCGCCTCACGACCTAGGCTGGGCAAGCACACGTGCACGTTTGCAACACCTGTTTTTGCAAGTGCATACAATCTCAATGGCTATGTTGCTTAATCTGCTCCTTTGCTGATAAGCCAGATATGTGGTTGCAATGCCACCGAATGTCGCGTGCATATGATCGTGATACTGCACGTGTCGATTGAATGTACCGTAATGATTCTATTGTCTCTCTGACTTGCTGATGGTACACTGGCCCTTGGGTGTCACCTGTCCATATGGCTCTCTAACCCATGCCTGAAACAGACACAGAATCCAGCGGAAAAAGTGTTGAGGCTCTGGTCAAAACAGTTTCACAACAGGTGGAACTTGGCATATACAGACCCGGCACTAGCGGGATGTGATATGTGTCTCACACTTTGTACCACCTCCTTACAATATCCACTGGGAACGCAATTACTCACACACTTTCTTCGGGCTCACGGCTCGAATGTCTCAGAATGATGTGGGTCGCAAAAAGGTTCCACCCATTCAAGGGGCCCTGTGCCGTTAACTACACAATGTATATTTTTGTCCTCTATGCGCATACTATATAAATACAGTTATGCGCATGCCCTCTGTGCATGCTTACAGCGTCCGCCCTTGACAAAATGCATCCTCTGTCTGCGACTCCCCCTTCTCTTGGAGCGCAGCTGCCCGCTGGTTTTTGTTGAAACTCAATTTGTACGACCGTACACCTGCGTTCACCTAATTTCATGTACACCAAATTAAAGCGCAAGCCTCTAGTTTCATGCACGCCTCTTTCTAGTAACCCTTAAGGGAACCCTTAAAGGAACCCTATTCCCTACTAAGAACAAGACAGGGACTATAGATACCCGAAGACCCCTTATAGAACCCTTATAGGACCCTTCAAAGGAAACCTTAAAGGAACCCCATTCCCGACTAAGAACCAGACAGCCAACCCCTATAGCATAACCGCTATAGCAACCCTTAAAGGAACCCTTTAAAGGAACCCCATTCCCTACCAAGAACCAGACAGCCTACTAAGAGCCCTACACCCCTATAGTATAACCCTTGTAGTAACCCTCATAGCAACCCTTAAAGGAGCCCTTAAAGGAACCCCGTTTCCTTCTGAGAACCAGATAGCCTACTAAGAACCCGAGACCCTTTAAGGAACCCTCAAAGGAACACCATTCCCTACTAAGCACCTGAAGAGACCAAATGAAGTCCCCTATACTAAGCCCCCCATAGTACCTTCTTATAGTAGCCCTTATAGAGCCCTTTAAAGAGAGTCCTCTCCCCTTACCTACATGTATATATATATATATATATATATACATGTACACATAATGAATATACAAACAAATGTATGTATGTGTGTATAAATAAATAGATAGGTAGTAGTGCCCCCCCCCCCCATGCGCCCACCCTTTTCCTTCGTAATTAGAGACAGGAAAATCTCTGACTTTCTGATGCGCAATGAAGAAAGCAGTGGTGCAGTCACCCCCCGCCCCTCGTGACCCCCCAATTCTTCAATTATAGTCCCTCACTTCTGACAATCTCCGACAAGGGGACATCTATCCACGTTCGCGCTGCACATAGTATTGACCTATGGGCCTACAAACGATCACCATTCCTGCAAAATCCCAAAAACCCATTATTTCCGCAGCGATGCCAGGACCAAGTTTGCATTTTGGAACTTGGGATTTCCATTCAAATGTAAAAAACCCAAAAACTCCGTATATCCAAAATGCCAAAAATCCGGAATTTGCTATTCCATCTACGCGAAAATATTGGATTTTGGATTTGCGATGAATTTTGGCTTCTGCGGCTGCGCATGATTCCCACGCGGCTCCGCTTGAGGACCAGGAGGTTTCTCGGTCTCGTTCTCATCACGAGGGAACTTTGATTCATGCAGACTTTGTCCAATATGTTGCTCATAAGAGTACATAGGGGTGTGGTTTTCAAGAGCGGGCACTCAAACCCTACATTCTAAACCTTATCCAACTGCTGTTCATTTCGCATTATACCTGCCGTAGGACACTATGTACGATACCTGGGTTTGTGCAGTAGTTCATGTTTTCGTGTAATTAGTTCATAGACCTTTCACTTCATCAAAGACCTCGTACTCAGAAAATGTTGATTGAAAGTTTAATATTGAGAAAACATATATATTCACGGTAGAACGGTCTAGATAACATTGGGTTGGCGCTTGACTATTGTATAACCCGCATTCAGTTCCTTTAGAATGATTTTTATGTACCTCATCAAATACATCGTACTGAGATAGCAGTATTTGAACATGTAGTACAGTATTCTCCCCACATATTTTCACAGTAAGGTTAACATTGGGTTGACATTTGCCTACTGTATAATCACCACTCAGGTAATTTAGACTGTAGTCATGTAACGGACAGCTGATGTTTGGATAATCTGTAATCAGTTGAATTTCGGCATGTTTGCATGCATACCTACTCATTTATTGAATCACTCGATATTGCAAAGAATCCGAACAATTGTTTAAGGTTTTACAAACTGACTGTAGGCTGTTTCACTGGGAAGGAGTTAACACTAAATACGTAACGTCCTTGAAGTATCCATCAAACGACAGAGCCATAATAGTTTAGATACTACAATGCCTCCAAAACTGCGTATGCAGGTATGTTTTAACAGTAGCGAGCTGTGCGTAACAGATGGGGTACATGCCGTGGGGATTTCATCGAAACAAACTAAGTGGTATTTGAACACTGATGAAATATCAGTTCCATATGACTGAGCTTGAACCAGCTATGTGCCACATATAAGTTGCCGCAACTGTTACTTGCGAAAAAACCATCAAACTGTTAAGCAAACACTGCTGACAGGCGGCTTGAATGTAAGGTGAACATCAAACAATGAGCAAGTGCAAACTGCACACTAGCTACATTATCAACATTTTTCATGTTCGTTAACAGTGGTCAGTAGACATAGTTACATGACCCGTCTTTGAACATCAACTAGGCATCAAGCGAAGGCGTCAACAATAGTTAGCTACATTTGCCAATTTTAATTTATGACATCGAATCTTTGACCTATTATACTGATTTTATACCTACAGGTCTTGTATGTCAGTACTAAATGCCAAACACATCTTCGCTAGAGGTGACCTGTGTAAAGTTAGACACATAAGCCGAACACAGCAAATGATTGTCTAAGTAGTGGTTAAGAGGTACATAAGCAGCACCTACCCGCAACTGAAACATGACGAGAACACCGTCATATGTACATTTGCCATCTATAGGTTACGATAGTTTGCTTGATATTGCCACCTCGAATGACATGTCCCCACTTGCTTGATTTACGGTCTTGGCTTTGCATACGAATACTTCTTTGTATTTACCATGATACCACATCTCGAAAAATTTTTAAGACAAGGAAAACATAGCATTCTATTTTAATGCTCTGTACCTAAGTCTAAGCGTAGAACTTACAACAAACAGACGATGGGCGCCAACATCATCGTCATTGACGGTGTGTTCGGCTCTTATTCTGTACAAATATTAGACGCATTAAGCGGCAGCGTCACCGCCACACACGAATTAATTGGTGTTCGCAGGACATACAAGGAGATAAGAGCACGTTATGACGCAATCACGTTTGTGTTCTTGCGCCGCGACAGTCCCCTTTCCACGAAGCGTGATAGCAACAAGCATGCATATGTGACATGCTTTGGATGTAAGCATGTTTTATGTTCCCAGACCACACCAATCCCCTTTCCACCAATATGATAGCAACCATGCATATGTGGCATGGGCTCTCAGCATTTCCAGCATTTGGTATTGACTGTCCTGACTGCGTCCACCTCGTAGAACGCAGGCGTAGCCTGGCCACACTAGCTAGACTGACAGTAGTAACGACAACAACATAAACGACACCAGCCCTCATCGACATTCGCATCACATCTTTGGCATAAACATGTGGAATCACCTTCAGTTCACATTGCACCAGACAAGAAAGACAACCACGTCAGACACTCGATAATACAGCAGGCAGTGCGGGCGTCAAGGTGAATGGCAATGCTGGAGCACGTTGGTTGTGATATGAGTAGTATAACCCCCTCTCCCCAAGACACGCTGGAAACTATATATTACAAGGGTCAAACATAGCCTTACTGTGCAGAATTCAGCATGTCATGGGAGAGGGGTGTGAGCTGCATCGCGAATTTTCAGAGCCCCGCCATACCCTGCACAATGCTCACGCGTTTGAATCAGGGCTGTGGTGTGGTTTTTCTCGAAAGCAGACGGAACGCTGGGCACATGAGGGTGGGGGCAGCATATAATATGTATATGTACATACGCAGGGGGGTGAAAGGGGGACAAGTAGCGAAAGAGAGAGAGGGAGCGAAAAAGATAAACTCTCTATCGACCTACCTTCTCTCACCCGATCTAACTTCTATATCTCATTTCTCATTTTGCACGTGGCAATCCTGCAACTTATTCCACTTCTACGAAAAGTGCAGATTTCTGCAGTGAATCAACTGTAGGAAGGAAGACTACAGCGTAGCATTGATCTGCAAGCCACATGTCTATGTGTGGGCGTGCACCACTACTGGGAGTGACGCTGCTGCAGAAGCATATACGTGACTATGGACCAACGTGTGTGTACGATACTGGCATAATGCTCTGTACAGACGGAGGTATGCATTCCCCTTGCCATGCTGCCAGCGCTTGTGCGGCTTTCAGCTGCCTCTCCACTTGCACAGGAGCTTTGGCATGAAGCGGAGCTTTAGGCTCAGGAACGTAGTAGTAGTAGTAGTAGTAGTAGTAGTAGTAGTAGTAGTAGTAGTAGTAGTACGTAGAGGTAGTAGGAGTAGGAGTAGTAGTAGTAGTAGCAGTAGTGGTAGTAGCAGTAGTAATGGTAGTAGTAGCTAGTCGTAGTAGTAGTAGTAGTAGTAGTTGTTGTTGTTGCAGTCGTAGTAGCAGCAGTAGTAGTAGTAGTCGTCGTAGTAGTAGTAGCAGCAGCAGTAGTAGTAGAAATAGTAGTCGAAGCAGTGATAGCAGTAGCAGTAGCAGTAGCAGTCGTAGCAGTAGCACTAGCAATCGTAGTAGTAGTAGTAGTAGAAGTAGTAGTAGTAGTAGCAGTAGTAGTAGTAGTAGTAGTAGTAGTAGCAGTAGCAGTAGCGGCAATAGATGATGGCAGAAAGCTACGTAGTAACAGGTATAGGCACGGTAGAAGTACTTTTCGCATTCTCATCACTAGTCTATACCAGTCTTGATGTTATTAGTAGTTTTGTTATTGTCATTGCTATTACTGATGTTGCGTTGTGGGTAACTAGGTGACTTAAATGCGTTTTTCGGGAGGGTATTTACTGTTTATCATTCTTTGGTGCACCTTTTAGGACCACCCTCAATAAGGCGTTTTCGTGGCCCGGCAGATTTTGTCGATGTGTTTATTTCTTTACGTAGCTGGTGCTCAATCGTTCATCTGGATATAGGAGTGGATCGGCCAACATCCCGGAATTCTGAAGCCCCAAGCCTCCACAATGAAATGCCAAACTCCCGAGCTTGAAACCCGAGAGAGTACCCGTGCAAAGACTTTTAACGGAACTCTGAAAAGTCAAACCTTAACATTAAGAGTATCCTTCTACAATACCCTCAAGGGAACCCAAATCCTAAACCCACGATCCGTGACACCACATATGGCACCCCTCTAGAGCCCTAAAGCAATAAACCCGCGACCCGAAAACCATGTTAAACCCTTGAACACACCCTTGACCCTCCAAAATTCTACATATGAGTTAACCACCTAGAACCCGCTCGAATCCAAGCCATAGTTGTTCACCACTCTACGGGGACAAGGGTCACATATTCAGCACGTAAGAACTTGTTTTGGGATAGCACAACATGACATTGTTGCTCTCATTCCTGTAGTTCAAAGTAGTAGTAGTAGTAGTAGTAGTAGTAGTAGTAGTAGTAGTAGTAGTAGTAGTAGTAGTAGTAGTAGTAGTAGTAGTGGTAGTAGTAGTAGTAATAGTGGTAGTAGTAGTAGTAATAATAGTAGTAGCAGTAGTAGTGGTAGTAGTGGCAGTAGTGGTAGTAGTGGTAGTAGTGGTAGTAGTGGTAGTAGTGGTAGTAGTGGTAGTAGTGGTGGTGGTAGTGATAGTAGCAGTGGTAGTAGTAGTAGTAGTAGTAGTAGCGGTCGCGGTAGCGGTAGTGGTAGTGGCAGTGGTAGTGGTAGCAGTAGTAGTAGTAGTAGTAGTAGCAGCAGCAGCAGTAGTAGTAGTTGTTGTAGTCGTAGTGGTAGTAGTAGTAGTAGTAGTAGTAGTAGTAGTAGTAGTAGTAGTAGTAGTAGTAGTAGTAGTAGTAGTAGTAGTAGTAGTAGTAGTAGTAGTAGTAGTAGTAGTAGTAGTAGTAGTAGTAGTAGTAGTAGTAGTAGTAGTAGTAGTAGTAGTAGTAGTAGTAGTAGTAGTAGTAGTAGTAGTAGTAGTAGTAGTAGTAGTAGTAGTAGTAGTAGTAGTAGTAGTAGTAGTAGTAGTAGTAGTAGTAGTAGTAGTAGTAGTGGCAGAAGAAGAAGTAGTAGTATTCGTAGCACAACCCAGCGTTCTTGCCAATTAACAGCGAAGCTAAAGAGAAGATCAATGCATTAAGCATGGGCGAACCATCACTCAATTCAAGACTGATTCACATTACATGTACCTTGTCGATCCCAACTGGCTCATGAACGTTAACTCGACAAGCACCTTACACATCCCGAAACCCTAAACCCGAAGCGTGGCCTGCAAATCCAAGCCAACTGCGCCAGCTGCACTTGCTGCGGCTTCATGGCCGCCCAGCACCTTCGACAAGTGTTGCACCTGAGTCTGATCATGTGACAAATTGCTGACATGCAGGCATCCAAGCCTAGCAGGCGAATTTGCGACAACTGGGGTTGTGAAGGCATGTTACCTGGAAGACACAGAGGAGTGCAGGCTAGCTTGTGCAACAGCTAGCATGAGTGTTTCATGATACTGTAGAAACAAAGGTAACTTTACCGAGTTACCGTCGTCAAGTCCGGATGCAGGCGGCGTTCAGATATCATCTCCAGAATTAGCGCTGCACGGTCTTCATCTGGAGGTACGGCAGACGCGCACGCCTTCAGAGCGACATTCAGCTCCATTATGCCACCGTTTACGCCAGCCAGCTCCATGTCTGAAAACCGAGCCAAGCATTGACTCGCATCTCCTTTTCGTGCATAGGAATCCATGACACTAGCATAGCATACCTTGTTTGGTCTCATGCCGGCGGCTATTGCACGCTGTAGCCAAACCTCTGCCACCTGTGGGTTGCCGGCCTTCGCGGCACCAGATATGAGGGTGCCTAGGTGGGGCTTTTAGAGCCTTTGAAAAATATTAGTAGATAAGATCCTCTTAAGCCCAATAACTGAAAATATAAAATGTCCCAAAGCCCTACCTAGGTGCTGTATGTGATGAGGTCCGGTTTCACACCCTCCGCGAGCATACGATCAAGCCATGTTTCGGAAAGCGTGACATCTTGCATCCTGCCGGCATATGCCAGAAAGGGTGTAAAAGTCTGAGCAGTGGGCCAGAATCCAAAGTCTTTACTTCGCTGCAGCCAATCCTCAGCTTTCTGTAAGTTTTCTGCCCTTAAGGCGGCGTTGATGAGGGTGTTGAAAGTGACGGCCGTGGGAGAAAGCCCTTCCTCAAGGGCAGTCTGGTAGACATCCTCTGCTTCTTTCAGCCTTCCAGCCTGCGCTGCTGCTGCAAGGACACTGTTCATCAGTATAATGTCTACGGTTATGCCACCAGCCAGGGCTTCATTGAGCAGTCTTGTAGCTTCCAATAGATTCGCCGCACCCTGCTGCTGCTGATATTTCCCATGCCCCCGCTTGGAAGCGGCGCTGATTAACCTGAGTTGTTCAGTTCATATAGCCCAGAAACTACAAATTTTCAGTTCTATATGGGGGGATAATATTGTCCCAAAACGCGTAAAAGTGCACTCATTCAGCTACTAAGTAGCGTAGTATAGGTCATTCTGTTCAGCACTGCACCACGTTGCCTAGCAATTTGCAGCCATCGTTGGACTGCTCCCCAGTCTCCGCGCCTGGCCAGATTTGCAAGAACCTGCAAAGGTACGTGTTGCGTCGGGTCTCGACACTCTCAGTCGGGTCACTGCAGATCTGGGCTATGCGTCTATGCATATATGGGTTTAGGATGTCAAGCACCTTGTTGAAAAATGACATGTCTGGTATAATGCCAGAATTTGTGGCCCGCCGAAACCACCTCTCAGCTGATGCATGATCACCTGTGCTCCCTGCACAGTTGATGACAGAGCTATACCTCAGGTTTCTTCTTTGCAAGCAGCAAGCACTTACCTGTTCGTCTCAATCACACACACGAAGTTTAAAAATGTGCTCCCAGCTGGGCCCAAGTGCAGATTTGGGAGTTGCGTATGCCCAGCCGCGAGTGCCTCCTCCATCCTACGCTCTGCCGCGGCCAGGTTTCCAGCATGGGAAGCTGCTCTGACTATCTCTACAAAGCTCCAAGCATCGGGTTCCAGAGCAGACGTCTCAAAGTGGCGGAAAAAGCCTTCAGCAGCGGTCAGATTGTTACACCTCGCTGCTTCGTGGACGGCTGTGTTGATAAGCAGAGTGCTCAGTCCACCACCATCCACAGCACGCTGGAACCAGCGTTCTGCGGCGGCCATGTCGTTGGTACTGTAAGCTGCCACAATCAATCCAGAGAAGCTGTAGTCGTTGAGAGCCACACCATCTAGCTCTGCCAGTGCGGCAACATGCTCCGCAGAGTCTAGCTGTCCACACCGACTAGCTGCATTTATCGCAGAGTTGTACTGCTCAGGCTGAGTTAACCCAGCTTTCCGTGCTTCTTGCAGCCACTTCTCTGCCAACTCATAATCCTGCGATTGGGCAGCAGCGGTTATCAGCGCCGTATACATGCCTGCATGGTCTTCCATCCCGGCCGCCCTGGCTTCTAGCATCTGCTGCTCGGCTGCTACGGTGTTGCCACTGCGTGCTGCCGCAAACATCATGGTCAGCACAATCTCTCTGTCAAGGCTCACTGGTATCCCCATTTGCATAGCCTGGTCATACCAATATCTAGCCCGTGTCCAGTTTCCGTGGCGTGCAAAAGCATCGAGCACGTACTTGTACTCCGGCAGGCCTGGTGAAGCCAGCTCGACGAAAAGCTTCTCGGCCGTTTCCGTCTCTAAGCTCTTACCCGCAGCATTGACCAACAGCGATGGATCCAGGTCAAAAGCCCAGTCTTTGGCCTTTTGAAACCAGGCCTGTCAACAGGAAGGGCATCTAACTGAAGATGTTCCTAACTGAAGATTCAGATGCTCCACTAAGCATCTGTCGAGTTCAGGACGCTATGACAGTTGTACACCCTACATGCTGCCGTTGCGCCAAAAGCCAAGTGAGCCTGTGCAAAGGAGAAGTTGCCTGCCCGTGCTCCTGTCTCAACCATGCCTTAGAAGTTCGATCAACAGCCTGAAGCCGCCTAGCTCAGCCCGTATGACGACCTTGGACGTTGACCTGTTCACAAAACGTGATCAAAACCAAAGCTCTGACAAGTAAGAAAGAAAGTGCGCATACATGTATGCCTGCATGCACGTACACATATATGCGTACATGCACACGTAAGTTCGTATATATGCACATAGTTATAGGTACATAGATACGTACATACGAACGTACATACATGCATGCATCCATACATACATATATATATATATATACAAACACGTGTGCTTGTGCACGTACGTGTATGCGTATGCATATGTAGTGAGAGAGTATGCAAGCACATGTACGTGTGACACATGCTTACACGCATGTGTAGTTATGCATGTATGTAAGTAAGTAAGTGAGTATGTAAGTATGTACTTATACATGCATGTAGATATGTATGTACGAAGGCTTATGTACATCTATGTGCATGTAAGTTTTTGTATCTCTGCAAGTGCCGGAATGTGTATGTATGTGTATATGCCGATCGGTAGAAAGACGTGATTCTGCAAAGAACGACAAGTCGACACATATATGTGTGCGTATGTGTGTATACATATATATATATATATATAATATATAATATATGCATACATTTATACACATATATATATATATATATACAGGCACACACACACACACATCAATATAAATATGTGTATATATATATACACGTACACGAACAGGTCTACAGCCCTCGCGGCTAGGCGCTGCCGGGTGCGGCACTTGGACCATTTCGGAGTTTAGTGGTCGGGCTAGCTGCAGATTCCTGCATCCTCAACGCAATAGCTAGGAAGCGATATCTGCCAGGAGCCAGAATTCGCCTGGGCCCTAAAACCCACCGAGCATACGCTCTAATCACTCCCAAAGGACAGGTCACTGTTGAAGTGTTTTTGCTCCGGCTGTGCACCAGTTGCGACCATCTCCTGAAAAGTGATGCTGCGTCGACTGCAACTAGTTACTGGAGTACCTCGCTCACCGACAGGAGGAGAGCACTGGAAGTAGTGGTAGTAGTAGTAGTAGTCGTCGTCGTCGTCGTCGTAGTAGTTATAATCCTAGTAGTAGCAAGAGCAGTACCAGTAGCAGGAGCAGAGTAGTAGTATTAGTAGTATTGGTAGTAGTAGTAGTAGTAGTAGTAGTAGTAGTAGTAGTAGTAGTAGTAGTAGTAGTAGCAATAGTAGTAGTAGCAGCAGGAGGAGCAGCAGTAGTCGTAGTAGTATAATAAGAGTAGTAGTGGTAATGAGAAGTAGTAAGTAGCGTTTTGTACTTAGTAGTAGTACTAGTTCTAATAGTAGCACTAGCAGTTGTAATCGTAATCGCAGTAGTGGCGGCAGCAGCGGTAGCAACAGCAGTGGCAGTGCTCAGCACCGAAGTCATGCTTTTCATGATCATTGCGACAGCAAGTCACGCGACAATGATGCCAGTAGTTAGTAGCCCGAAGCTCCCTGGCAAGCTTCAAAGGGCTCAGGCCGCAGGATAGGGTTCGTATGAGGTCCGATCGCACAACATTCGAGCAACAAAGGAAAGTCCTGGAACCATTTCTCGGCTGCCGTGGTGTCTTGAGCCTTGGCGCATGCCTGGAGGAGAATGTGAAACTGAACCCGATTCACCTCAGCGGCACAAGAGCTTTCGGAAAGGGAAATAAACGCCAAGAACAACAATGACACGACATGATGGCATTGGTGATGGTCGTGGGCCTTGGGTTGAAGGGAAGAAGCGGGTGGTACGGCGCGTTAGAAGAGGAACGGCTTGGTGGCGCCCCGTAGCATCTCACACGACACCCGAGCTTCATGTGTCATTGCTCTGCTTCACCGGCGGCGACCATGACTGCTTCCGTAGGGGCAAAAATTGAGTGTAGAAGAGAAACGCATATTTGGCGTGGAAGCATGCTTTGCAGACCACCAAGCCTACTTAGCTCAGGCCTGTGGAACTTGCGAAGCAGATCTCAACCCGCCTTTCGCTAGGCTCAAATCGGTGAGAATGCTTTTCTGTTGCTGCTGCTGCTTTTTTGCGTTCATGTGCGGGGATGTGTTCTTTTTTTGCTGTTGCTGCCGGGGAGTGGTTGTTTTTTTTAAGTTTGTTATTGTTGCAGGGGGCTGGGGGGAGCTAGGGGTGGCGGTGGGGGCGTAATCTTTCGTGGCTGCTGCTGTGGGTGGGTGTGGGTTTGGGTGTGGGCGTGGGCGTGGTGGGCGTGGTGGGCGTGGTGGGCATAGGCGTGGGCGTGGGGGTGGGCGTGAGCATGGGCGTGAGCGTGGGCGTGCGTGCGCGCGCGTGTGTGTGTTGGTGTGTGTGTGTGTGTGTGTGTGGGTGGGTGTGTGGGTGTGGTTTTGCTTTTGGTGTTCCTGCGGGGGGGCTCGACCCCGAAACCCACAAGCCCCCAACCCATAAACACCTCTAGAACCCCCGTGGTAACCCTTTTAATCCGTGAAAGTCCGTTTATAAATCGCTTAAACGAATCCCAAAACCCCCCCAAACCCAGGCTGGGAGCCGGAGAGTCCCCAAACTCCTTCATCCGCGCGTACCATTGCCTTGGATGCGCTTTGAGGCTTCAGGTTCAGGGTTGATGGACTAGGGGGTTGTGCACTCGGGGTTCAGGGTTCCTGCGGTTATCGGATTGTGAGGTTAGGGTGCAGGGCTTAGGGTGTGGCGGGTGTGGTGCCTGGGGCCTCTTGATCTGACTGGCCGGCGTTCGATGATGGGCAGAAGCAAGATGTTTCTAGTCACGGACTGTGCTACCGACACCATGGATACGACGACCAAAACCATCATACATGAGACACTGACCATGTCAGAGGCCTGCCCCCCCTCCCCCAACACTGATGTGGCTGCGGCTTGTGCATGCGGAGGCTGTACACAATGTCATTGTTGCTTCTGCTGTTGCTGTTGCCGAGGCTGCTGCCAGCGTTGTCTGCCACTAGTCACTACTCTTGTTGTTCTGATTGTTGACGTCGCGCAGTAAGCTACAGTTGTTGATGTGTGGAGTTGCCGCTGTCGCAAAGGTGCTTTATCTGTGACGATAACGAGCTTGCGCGAGGGCGCAAACGTTTAGAACCATGCACTCCGGCAACGGCATTAGCATGCATGCTAGCGGCAATAATACATCTCCTCCCCCTGCAAGTACTGCAACAACAACAACAGCAGCCGCTACGACTACCAGCTACGATCAGCTACGACTACCACTACCACTACCACTACCACTACCACTACCACTACTACTACTACTACTACTACTACTACTACTGCTACTACTACTACTACTACTACTACTACTACTACTACTACTCTAGTAGTGGTAGTAGTAGTAGTAGTAGTAGTAGTAGTAGTAGTAGTAGCAGTAGTAGTAGTAGTAGTAGTAGTGGTGGAAGCAGCTTCAATCAACTACTAGTGGCATGTTCGTTGTAATTGTTACAGTACTGCATAGTATCTGTGCAGACAAAGCTGCTCTGCTGCCTCACGGTTCCCAAGTCTAGCAGCTGCGGCCATCATCTTCCCGAAGCTTTTCCTTGAGACTTGGGATTCAGGGTTTAGGGTTTAGGAGGCTCTGGGTGAAGCCTCTCCAGCGGACGTTCTCAAGGCCCCGTAAACCCGATACTGGCGCTAGACCCTGCGTCGCCAGGAGGTGGCTTTCTCACTCCCTGAAACCCTGCCATTCTGCAGCATCGACAAGCTGTAAGTGGCACGAAGTCATCGGGTGCAGATGTGCAAACCTTCTGAGTGTGGGCACTCCTCTGCTGAAGCTTGTGTCAAGGTCGTTGAAGTTTGCCAGGATGTAGCCAGTCTAGAGTCTAGTATTACTATTGTCTTTCCTAATCTTGCTTTGCCTGCAATATCATACCGGGTACTGGCAGATCGGCGTTCCTTCGATTGAAAGGAGCCTGCATGATGGAGTGGGGAAACGGAAAAACGAGCAAGTAACGCACAAACACCTTTGTGTCATAGACCTCGGCATTGTTAGTCTTCTTCTATGTCAGTCCCGCAACGTGTTCGGATGAATCCGCGCTTCGCCCATAGACTGCCACAGGCGCTCTGCTTCTTGAAGGTTGCCTGCCTTGGCGCAGGCCTGAGCAAAAAAAAAGCTTACGCTTAAACCATAAACCCTGAATTACCCCCATGGGCTTGATCTTCAGGCTCTTGGCGTGGAGAGATGATCAAGAAAACAGATTCGGTGGATAAAGGGTGGCACTGTCAGCGCAATTTCAAACCTACCGGAGCCAATGAACCCCCAAGCCTCAACCTTATACAGATTTGGGTTCGGGCTCGAGCATGCGGTTGTGTTGGGACACAGTGTGGGCATTCAGGGCCTTACGAGTGTTGACGCCTTTGGGGTTCAGAGATCAGTTCAGAGATGATGAGATGTGTGCCGGGGTTTTTTGAAGATGCTGAGGCATTGAAAGCCCTTCCAAGGTTACGAGGGTTCACGCGGGGTTCTGCGGGGGTGCAGCACTGTGAAGCTGCAAGTCTTCAAAAGTTACTTGTGGACTAGCATTTGCCGAGGCATGCGGCACAAAGCTGGCGCTCGAACTAATGAAATTATCTTGCAGTAGATTACATCATTTTAACATATTTTGATATGTCATTACATTACATTACATTACATTCAGTTATGTTATGTTATATTGTTGTATGCCAAGCAAACTGTACGATCTCATTTTCGAATATATTGCATTGTATTGCATTATAGTGTGTTATATGGCAAAATGCTTTGATCTGTTATATTGGGTTAGAATATACATCCGCATAACCTGGAAACATTCTGATAATCTACCATGCTTGAAAACACCATAATGCCATAACACGTCATGCTATATTACATTATCTTGCAGCCCAACATCTTACAGTACATTATACATGTTATATTATCGTCTGTTATGCTATCCCACATTTCCAGTATGCTACGCGTACATGGGTGGTTGTCAAATTATGGCCCCTTTTTGGGGTACCCCTAAATATTAGGTGCCGTACTATATCAGGGACCCACGAAGGGACCCTAATTTTGACAACCACCCATATATTTCAAGAGGCTCGGCGATTGAAATTCTACTCCGACCAGCAGGCCGGAAACCTGCTGGCCCCTGAACACGATCAGATAGCCATTTCGCAAGATCTCGCAAGCTGGTTTGGGGTTTAGGGGTTTAGGGTTTAGGGGTTTAGGAGTTACGGGTTTAGGGGTTTGGGGTTTAGAGCACAGCAAGCCTGTAACAAGTTGCACAGACACAGGAAACATATCATGAGCTTTCCTCTGCAATAGCCGCCAGGACTTGCCAAGAAGTCATTTAGGGGGCGATGGACTTCGATGAGATGCTAGTCCCGGCTACAAACAAAAAAACCTTGCGAGAGTGGCGCACGAAATTTCTTCTTCCAGTTTCATCCAGCTACCCAGAAGTTATCTGATGTGGACGGCAACCTCCTACACAGCCTATGCCAGCGTCGCAAAATGTTGTGGCACTGCGAACCGTCCCATCTTGCCTCCACCCAAAACCCTTCTTCGCTTGGGTCTTGTTCTATAGCTTTGTGGTAAGATAAGTGGGGCTCATGACAGATACTGTCACTTTTCTTTACGTCCCTACAACACACGTGAAGCGGAAAAACAAAAACAGTCACAGTCCCCACTTCGGACTTTCCGGAAACAGGGGACCCTGATACAGTGCCCTAAGTAGTAGGATCCTTGTTAGAATGACCCCAAAGTACGGTACCCCTAATGTTCGGAAACCCTAAACCTTAAACCCTTTGTAGAACCCTTATAGATCCCTTTAAGGAACCCTTATAGATCCCTCTAAGGAACCCTTATAGATCCCTTTAAAGGAACCCCTAAGGTTCGGAACCCCCCCGCCCCCCCACTTGGGAGCCTTGATCCCCGTGTTGTAGATCACCCGTGGGCTGGCGACAGTCAGCTGATCCTGGAGGAGTCCTTCAGGGCTGTGATCTAACTCCTCAACCCTACCTAGACCCTCAAGAACCTACCTTTTTAATGACAAATGTAAGGAAATCATGATAGGGAACCCTAAAAAGGTAGGTTCTTTAGGGTTAAGGCGAACCCCTAAACCCCAACCCCTGAACCGGGTTTAATGCTGCTGCAGGGCTTGCTCACAAATAAATAACAGTAGAGCTGTTTTAGGGTTTAGGGTTCTCTTCTTGGGGCCGGCTGTTGACAAAGCATACCCTGTTCGGGCTCGTACTGCTATACTGCCATACAAGGATTCGACAGACCTAGTCAAACACCATCACTCAGCCTGGAAGTTGCTTCGACTCTACACTTGTACCCAAATTTCGGAGCACTGCGCCCCGAAAAAGCAACAGGCAAAGGTTGATTGGGGCTCATCCAGTACTGCAGCAAACTTGAACATGCTTCAGCTGCTCGCACACTCTTCTGACTACCATCAGTACTACACCTCTTTTGCCTGTGGTAATTTTTTGCCATTCACAATTCTGAACCATCTTTCTATTGTCTCTTTAGTGTGTCTAAATTACCTGTACCAAAAACCTATACTTTTTGGGATAGAGACGCCCTGGCTTTGGAAGCACCGGGAGTTTGTTTGGTGCTTTGCTGCAAGGCCAACTTCTGCTGCACCGGTTTCTTGCTTCGGGAGGTCGGCGTGGTTGAGGTGGGCAGGATTTCAAATTCGATGCTGAGCCCAATACCCTACCCGCTTTGTAGGGTTTCTGCACTCAGATTCGGGCCATCCGAGATTTGAATGCGGAGCATTCGTACGCGTAACGATGCGGATGCATGCACAGCGTGCACTATGTTACATTGCTTGGGCAGCTTAAGACTACATAGACTAACCCCAAACTCATCTCATGATATAGCTTACTCCACATTGTTTCGGGGTCCGCGGAAGCCAAGCAGCTATTGGCTGTGGCCGGGACCCTGCTCCCAGTCATGTCAGTCGCACATGAAAAAGCTGGAGCCACAAAGCTCGAGAACATGCTCTGGAGTTGTTCTGCCAGGATTTGGGAGTTTCCAAAAATGGGGAAACCCTTTGTTTTATACCCTAAATAGTAGTATCCTTGTTATAAGGACCCCCAAACAAGGTACCCCTAATTTTCGGAAACTCCTATTTGCAAACCACAAAGCAAAAGATCACAATCCGCGCCAAACCAGCCTAAGCCTTCATGACCCTGCAAACGTACAGCCCGAAGCCTACACATGCGTTGAATCTTCAAGCCTGGGCCTTTTAGCCTCCCGTCAGCATCCGAGGAGGCTTTCTCCTTCAAGCAGTGATGTTGCCTCCTCCACCTGTGGACGTGGGCTTATGAGGTTCATGTAGATGGGAGTTTCCGAGAATTAGGGGTACCTTATTTTGGGGTCGTTATAATAAGGATCCTACTATTGAGGATACCATATTAAGGTCCCTCATTTTCGGAAACTCCCAGATCCTTATCGTGTCGAGCCTGGGACGTATGGCAATGTTGAGGGCTCCCCTGGGCTTGGGCGACATGGCCTCTGAACAATTTTGGCTTTTCCAGACAGGTTCGATCTGAATGAAAGTGCAGCAGAATTCACTGCAGTGTTGTCCCAGATTTGACATCATCCTCAAGCTGGAAACCTCCCTTCAAAGGAAAGCATGACAACACGATTGAAAAGCAGGCACAACAGCGGAAGCAACAGGGAGAAGAACCGTCTGTACAGTAGGTACCATCACCGAGAATTGTCGTACGCTTCTCGGCAACAGCCCCTGAATCCTGATATAGAGCTGTGCATAATCAGGAATAGTACCCCCTGGTAGTTGCCATGATGTTCAGCAGTATGTTGGTATGCCCCAAAACCCTATTCTGATCACAAAAGCCTGCCACATCATACCGAGGAAGATAGGCACGGCCTTGCCATTCTCGGCCAGGCGGTTCAGTCGCTGGAGCTGACGGAGTTGCTCGCTGGTTGTGGTTCCTTCTTGTCAAGAAGCATACCGGCATGTTACATATGTAAGTATAATTATGCATATATCAACGTCGTGGGAGAAGGCGAGGGCATGTATGCGTGTGTGTGTATGTATGTATGTATGTATGTATGTGCATATATATATATATATATATATATATATATATTTGTTTATTTATTTATCTATGTATTTATGAGTGTGTATACCTGTTGCATACATACAAGTGCAAAGTACATATACATACATCTGCATACATACATGCATACATACACACATAATGTATATATGTATGTTTGTATGTATAGCTGGACCTGCATGTACTTGTATATATACACATAAACCAATAAACATATGAAAATATGTACGTTGTGTCTACATAATTGGCAGCATCAGCATACCCACATAGACGCATACATACACACATGAAAACATATATACGTACATCCGTCCATACATACATACATACATATAAATATATATATATATATATATATATATATATATATATGTATACATATGTATATACATATATATGTATATATATATATATATATATATATATAGACATACGTACTCACATGCGTACATATGTACATACATACATCCATAACAACCATGCCATTACACTACATCACATTACAATACACTACATTACGTAAGGCTACAGTACAGAACCGTACACACACATACACACATGTGCACGTGTGCATGTGCTTCGGACTGGGAGGTGGATCCAAGGGCGATCCTCGAGTCGTGCTTGTCGAAACATGAACAGGAATGACATACTGACATACTGATGTGCTGCTGACATGAATACTGCATACAGGCAGACTGCTTCGGCAGAAGCACACACCATGGAAGAGTTGGAGCCTCCAGCACGTCACATTAACACACGGAAACGAAGCCCCTCAGACTTCAAGATTTACGAAACACTTGGCGAAGGCATCTGAATCTAAACCTGAGCGCTAAGCCCTCCCACGGTGTCACTAGCCGATGAATGAGCCAGGAGTCTCAAGCCCTGAAGTATATACATATATATATATATATGTATCTGTATATATATATATATATACATAAACGAACCAACATGCACAGGAAGACATGTGGAGCAAACACAAACCCTTCGTATTCAGCCTAGTACTTAGCTTAGACTACTTCTCTGCCAGGGGGCGCTCAGCAGGAGCAGCAAAGCCAGCGCCCTCGAACCGCCAGGCAAACAGGGCTGCGACTGCCAAGGCTGCCCAGGCATGACGACGGCGGCGCATGGCGATGGACACACTCTTATCGGCTCTTGGGGGCCCCATGTAGGAACCTGATTAAGAGACCTCGGGCCTCTATTATTAGGGGTCTTGATATGGATCCTAATAGAATGGGGTTCTAGGGCCAGGGTTTCTCAATCAGGTTCCTACACTAGCATAATCTAGCATACACTTGAAGGCTGAAGATGAAGCCGGCAGCACACTGAAGTATTTACTCTGTCAAAGAGGCTTTAGTGCTTAGGCTTTAGGGTTTAAGGCTGTTTAGGGCTTAGGGTTTAGAGCTTCAGGGTTTAGGGCTTAGGGTTTAGGGTCTAGGGCTTGGGGTATAGGGTTTAAGGTTTTTTTTAAAATGCAATGCCCTTTTCCTTGTGTCCAAGGGTCGGCCTGGTTCAGGGTTTAGGGTTTAGAGTTTAGGGTTTAGGGAGGCTTCTCAATGTGGGGAGAGGCATTGAGGCAATGTTGAGGACTGAGCCGCTCGCCTTCGAAAGAACGGATTCCTTCCCTATCCGGGTTCCCAAACAATACATGCAGATCCTTCAGAACCTCTCGGATGCAGCTGTGCAATCGGATGTGCGAAACCAGAAGCCTAAACGCCAACCTACAAGAAAACGAACCCAGAAAGTGAACAATAACACAGGAGGGAGAGTATCGACCCGCCACCAGCCTCCGACAAACCAGCATAAACCAGCGCATGTCGACAGACGGCCCTGCTAAAGACAATTGTAAACACCCGCGAGCTTGAGAAGCGGACATAGTTGTGGCCGGGCAAGACAACAGTGTCCGAAGGAAGCTTGCACAAACGCTCGAGCGATTGCAGCCTCAGCAGCAACACAATGCATGCTGCCCCCACATTGCATTTTCCAGGTCTTGCGTTCTAGTTCCGAGACTCCAGTCGACATGCCACACGATCTAGGAAGCTTTGAACAGCCTGACTGGGACAGCACGACTTCCTCGATAAGCATGCTACAGCTTTGCACATCCATCTCAACAGTAACTGAGTGATCAAGAATCTCAACAACTTATGATACTGTCTTATGGTACATGTTGGTATATCAGTAGTATTTTACAGCATGTTATTGTAAGCTGACGCAAAAGAACCCCTGGCTTAAGGCAAGCAGCATGTGATGATGGTTCGACTCCATGAGGTCGGTACGACCAGCGCCACCGACCTGAATCTTATGACTCAGGACGATGACTAGGATGCCCAACAAGCTAGGAATAAACACGGCTCCTTTTTTTGGTATTGGGTAACTTTATAAGGAACCTTGGACTACAACAAGGGAACACGGGTGCTACTGGGCATCCTAGATGATCATGCAATGTGGGAGGGTTTGCATAGGGTTCAAGGTCGATCTTGGAGGGTTTATATAGGGTTTAGGGTTCTACGCGGGTTGTAGGGTTTAGGGTGTGGCCTTTCGTAGCCGCACAGGACCCAGGACAGGCCCGATTGTTGCACGCAGGCTCTGCAAAGCTTCAGGAGCTATGGACTTTGAGATTGATGCCCATTGGAGAGGCGAGGCCCCACTTCGGGTATCTTAGGGTGGACCCAAGGGGCTGATGGACAGAACCCTGGTGTCTCCTGAGGAATGAGTAAACCTGGCAGTGTACATAGATTCAAAAATAATTGAAGGGACTGTGGGGTTCTATCTAACAGCAGTATCCTGGTGGCATAGAACCCGTCTTGATCAACCTGTGCGGACGCCATACGAGGACACCCAACATAAACTCAGCACCCCCAGCACCAAGGTATGAACACACATGGGCCGAATGCTGGGGCGAGCACGAAAAGAGTGTCTCCACCTCGGCTTGCCAGGATTTCTCTCTCTGATCTAGCTCAGACCTACATCAACAGATGCATCGGTCCATCCAGCCATGCGTCCGTCCCATACAAGTACATGCAGACAAACCAGACAGACGGACAGACAGACGATGTACGTACGCACAGATAGACAGACAAACAGCAGTCGAACCCACAAACCAACAATGAACGAAAACAGGTCACCTAGATTTAGGGCCCTGAGCGACGGGAGCCCGGTCCCAAGCATCACGGCATGTCCAGGCCCTACTATAAAATCGAAGATCACCCCCCAAGCCTTCACCAGACCGGCCGGAAGGGCCTGGAAAGGATACGTGCCAGGGATTCACAGCTGAATTTGAGCTCACCTCTAGTCTCCATTGTAATGCTTTTCTCTTGGCTTAACCAAAGACATAATAGGATGCTATAAGGTAACCCCAAAAAGGAACTACAATGGAGACTATAGGCAGCTTCCCAAAGCTGACAGATGATTCTCTCTGCCCTGAAATCTCAGTCCGCGGCTGATGAGAAGCCCGCCGCTGGTCGGAACTCTGATCTCTTTCTCAGAGGCCGGCCCCTGCAAGTTCTGAAAAAGGGTCCCATAAGGGTTACGATAAGGGGTATTATCGGGTTTAATGTAGAGGCCTTAATGATTAGAATAGGTTTTTGTTGGGGGGCTCCTTAAAGAAACACTTGTGAACCTGTGTTTAAGCTCTGTGACCCTCACTGCACCTGGACCAACGAACGAACAATGCTCGGTTCCGCCAAAGCAAATCAGCTGGACATCTTGACAAATATGATTTCCTTCTTCGTCATAGATTCAGGGCGAATTCGGTTGTAGGGGTTCTCGTCCTTCCGCGCCACTGTTAGTGCGAACTGCGGCTGGATTCTAATCGACCGGCCGTTCCTCGCAGGGTTTCTTTCTTTCATGAAGTTGAGGTCAAGTGCGTTGTAGTTGATCCGTTTGTCCGTTTAGTCAGCACTCACATAGTGATATGTGTCACATAATTAATGAGTACATATTTATTGTTATATACTACCTGGGTCAGCAGCAACAAATATTCATCAGCCTTACATTGATCCTTTCCCTCGCTGCCCGCTCCCCCTGCCTCGGATCGTGGAGTAAGACATCCCGATGCAGGAAGGTACAAGCAAATAGAACCTGGGAGAGTTTGGGTTCTAGGGTTTAGGGTTTTAGGGTTTTGCACACTCCTCCCTAGCAAGGCGGGGTTTATAGTAAAGGGGTTTAAGTTAAGGTCCTTGAAGATCAGCTTTTTTCCGAGGAAATTAGCCAAGTTTGAGCTCTGCTACGGTTGAAAGATAGGCCTACCACTACATGTCCCTACTACACACGCTACATGAGCTTCTTGTAGAAACAGCTTCGGACGCAGGGCTTTTGGTGTATGCAAATTTGACTGGTGTCATGTTACCTGCAGTCGTGGGTCGTACGTCATGTAGCAACAGTGAGAGGCCTGGAAATGGAGGTTTGGCTTCTCAGCATGCTGCGCCCTCTGGTCGACTCAGTCTTGAGTGGTGACACTCGCTGCCCCGGAGTTTGCACTCTCGTCCGGGCTAGCATGTCCTTTGACAGCCTGCTGAGATGCCGTCGCGGAGGAAACAATCCGATGAACTGTGACTGCCGCCACGAAGCACAGGAACGACTGCATGGCTGCATAGAGGTTGCGGCCCCCGAATTCCAAGAGGAATCGTGCAATGATCGGGGCAAGAAACCGGCTGACATTCACGCCGGCTACACTGTGCGCTCGAAAGGTCTCGATGTTGTATGCTGTTCCAGCAGTTGCCGCACGACATGCCCAACCTTCAGCAATGCCGTTAGCAACGCTCGCTCCACCATAGACCAAGGCATCAGCAGCCAACAAGCTGCCAGCACCAAAGAAGTGAAAGTCAAAGAGCATAATGGACCCAGCGAAGCCCAAGCATGTCATGATTAGAAAGATCCTGGACTCTGTCATGAGCTTCTTCGAGAGAACCATGGCAGACACTCCAGTAAGTAGCAAGCTCCCTGCGGCAATCACAACGAATGACACTCCCGAGAGTTCTGGAGACCACCCGTAAGAAACCTGAGCGGTTGTCAAACTTAGGGTCCCTTTTTGGGTACCCTAAATAATATTTGCCGTATTATAATAAGGACCCCAAAAGGGACCCCAAAAGGGGAACATAGTTTTGAGAATCGCCCACCTCGAGAAGCATGATCGTGGCGACTTCGATGGCTCCTGTGGAAAATGTTCGCTCGTAGCCTCGGTTCTTTCGGTTCTTGGCCCTCTAAAGTAAGGGGTTTAGCGTTTTTTCGATTTACGGTTCAGGGGTTTAGGGGCTTAGGGCCTGGTCTCTGAAAAAAACTTCGAAAAAATATCCTCTTAGGCGCAATACGAGAAAGTATGAAATGTCCCAAAGGCCTATCTAGGAGCAGTAGAAGACCACATCCCACACCATCTGCTCGCGAGCTTTTGCTGGCAGCTTCTCCGGATGTACATCTGAAGCCTCCTGTTCGGACAAGATCTCCACCTCGCATCGAGCTCTCGAGAAGCCCAGGCGTCTGGGCACTAGGGAAGGCTTCAATATCAGGGCCTTACCAATTACTTGCCTCTATATACTCTTTTAGGGCTTCCTTCCTTTAAATACAGTATAACAGTACACCCCGAACCCCTATTCTGATGATTACGGCGCCTATATTTGGTGAGCAGCTGAAAGCTCCACAAAACGTGCTACCGTCGGACCTCTTCTGCATCAGCCGCGGGTTGAAGGTGGGTGGGGATGATCAAGGCATAGGCTACCAGCTCGACAAACTGGATGAGAAAGGAGCCCATGAAAGCCCAGCTCATCATGCTAATGGGGGATACAGCACGGACATCTCGGACCTTTCGAACGAAGTGACTAAGGCCGGTCAAGTAGAGAGGCCCCAGAATGAACCCTGCGTTTCGTGCGGATTGAGTCAGCATCATCCAGAAAGTCTTCTCGCTCTGTGGCGTGATCATGTTCCACATGGTGCTCCAGGCAACGACTGGAATGCTACCGACACATGTGGTGCAAAAGTTCAGCACAACCACGAACCAAAAGACCTTCCGTTTGGAATCAAGGCTCCAGTCAACAGAAGCCTGGATGCTTATAGCTATAGCCGGCATGGCCATCAAGGAAAGCCCGTACATGTACAGAAATATCTTTCGAGCATACTTCTGATTCCAGTCTGTCTCGTTGGTGAAGCCCCGCCCTATGATGATCCCGACAGTAGAACCAGCGGCTGCTGTCCCGAGAAAAACACCACTGGCAGTTGCAGACTCTCCCATAGCCAAAGCAAAATCCAGTGATAAGGGAATGAACATGGAGTCGATGAGGAAGGGCACCAGCCAAAATGCCAGAAATGCCGTCTGCAGGAGCACCGTGCTGTTGCGACGGTGATCTGCTAGCAGGGGCTTTGCTCCCGCCTCCACGCGTCGCTCGTGCAGAAGAAGAAAACACACGCATAGAAGTGCCGGAAAGACCATATTCGTGTTGAAGGGCACGGCCACGTGCGAGAAGTGCTCTGGATAGACCACATTTCTCAAAGGCCGAGCACCAGCAGATGAGACGT
This sequence comes from Symbiodinium sp. CCMP2592, assembly GCA_905221615.1. Taxonomy (NCBI): domain Eukaryota; class Dinophyceae; order Suessiales; family Symbiodiniaceae; genus Symbiodinium; species Symbiodinium sp. CCMP2592. Next base: position 1,018,607 of record CAJNDT010005947.1, read on the forward strand.
CAATTTTGGTCTGGATGGTGCGCATCTCTCAGAAGTTCAGCACCAGCAGGTGAGACATAGAATTTGTTAGTCTTCGTTAGCTTTAGTTTTGGCATTGGGCATGAATAGCTGCGGCTCGACTGCCTTACCAAGCAAGACAAAGCAGTCAGTTAGCCTATGTCTAACGACGAGATGTGAACCCGGGTCACCCAAGACTTGTGAAAGCATCTCTGCATGCGATCCATCCTGGCATAAAACACGAGAATCATCATCCGGAGCGGGTGCAAGATGCTGAAAATGACACATAGGGTGGGTTTGGTGGCGATAGCGGTGCTGCTGCCGCAGGTGGCTCTCAGTGCCAATGCTCGTATGCAGTCTGCATTTGATGTCCTACTAGTACCGAAGCACAACAAGCCGAACCCGACCCTAGTTTCAGGTCTCGAAGACCCCGAACCCTCCACCCCCCGTCAACAAGCTCGACCCTTGCAGCCTGCAGCCCCAGCTATGAAGCCCTAGGCCCTAGACCCCACTTACCGCCAACACCCTGGGCCCATAGCCTGGTGTGTGTCCTGGCGTATGGATCGCCTCAGAACCGCAGAGAAGAAATGCTGTAAACAATTAAAAGGTTCAGGGTTTACGATATGTCCAAGGAGCTTCAGTTTAAGGTTAGGGTCTCGAGCTTGAGGGGTTGTAAGCTGTATATGCTTCTAAACTTCCAAGTGAGAGCGAAGCATGGTCACCATGTGTTGCATCATGCCTTCCCCCAAAAATCCTATTCGAAGCATTACGGCCAATGTATCAAGGCTGCTCTTTCGAGTCAATCGAGCCAACCCAGGACTGCCATCGATGGGACCCCCCCGTCAAGAGTCGATCAGAAAGAGTATAACGCATCTTCTCTTAGGGTTTGGGTTTGGGTGTAAATCAAGTTTGGGACAGCCATCCAGACTAAACCCTAGACCGAAGTAGGTTTTGTTTTGGGTCCTTAATATTGTATGGCACGGGACATTTGGGGTACCCAAAAAAACTAATTTCAATTTAGAGACCTACCCATGCGCCACCCTCATAGAGACCCCATAGAAACCCTTTTAGATCCCTTTAAGGAGCCCCCATGAAACGGGACCCTAATTAAGAGTTTAGCGAGTGCTATATGGGCAGACGGCGTGGTGCTCTACAACCTTGGAGGAGAGTTCAGGGTACTGGGGCTTACAGAGCTTGTATTTCTTAATATTAGCACATCCTCCCTGTGCTATTCTCAGCACTATTCCGAAGATGACTTCAGGGAGGACTGTCCAGCGTTGGGGCTTGACTTTGGGGCCTCGTTTTGAAGGCCTGGGGCGTGAAAGTCCGGAGACGAAAGTCGAACCTAGCAGGGCATGCGTGGATTGATTTTCGACCTAGGAAGCTTAGGGAACATCCCACAGCATTTTCTTGGCCCGATGCAAGGCATTCTGTTGGGCGATTGGGTTCCAGCTCCACCTCTGCTTTCCACCTATCGGAACCTCTGGACAGTTGTGCTTTGAAACAAGGCCTCTCTGTTTCGCAGGATCCGGGTTTGTGGACGCGTCCACTAAGGCTCAAGGCGACGAACATGCGGCTGGCTGTAAAAGCAATAGTACGGCAAGCTCGGAAACCAGAGCCGCAGAAAACAGCCCAGAGACTCCAATATCCCTTAATTAAGGAATATTCCTGAAATCAAGTTCGGGATCCTACTATAATTTGAAGTATATTCCTTAGTTAAGGGATATTGGAGTCTCTGGGAGCCCTTCAGGAATCTTGGCCTGTCTTTCGAGTTGATCCAGTGCAAATTTAAGTGGAAGATGCTTCAGCGTGGACAAAAAGTCGGATTGAATTGAAGTACAAACACAAAGCCGTAAAACCTAGACTGGCCCTAAGCACATTCGTATAGGGGCCTCAATAATTAGAATAGGGTCTTTGGGCCAGCATAATATGAATGAACCTCCGAGAATAGTAGGCACCCGGGGCATGCGACGCCAGCACAAACAAACATGTTTCAGTTCTGTCTGAAGCTGAAGGTTGGTTGGTGTACGATGCATCCTCTGCACTTGCGGATGGCCGAATTCGATCAATGTCGGAATCCGTGCCTGAATTGACAGAGCCGAACAAGCAAGAAGGAGCTGAGCTTGGCACATGCACAGCCATGGCGCCGATGGGAACGACATCACCGTCGCCGAGCTCCAAGAGATCTGCTGTGTGCCCGCGCCATTACATGGATGATGCACCATCTGAGCACAAAAACACTCGAGGTACTCTAGAGACGCTAGAGCCTAGACTCTATAAACTCTGGTAATAGTGGAAACGTCGACAACACCGCAGAATAGTGGATCGGCTGCCAAGAGCCAAGAACCGTTAGAAACAGTCGGAGCATCGCAGGTCATAGCCCTCCAAGAGAGTCCATAGAACAAGGAGGAAGGCACCACCCAACGTCTCCCAAAGCATGGGGAAGCCAAGTACGTCCGACGTTATAGAATTGATTTCTGAGTATCCTGAACCTACAACGCTAACTCCATCATCGAACCCACGACGAGCCTGACTCTTGAAGGAGCTCATTCTGTTTGCGAATGGCATCGGCCTTACTTGATCTCTCTCTGTGTGGGTTTGAGGTTTAGGGTGCAGCCTAAAAGCCTGCACCAGCAAACCTCTCACTCACGTATATAGGTTGCTGGAATTAACCAGTTGTTTGTCCTGATTCAAATCATTCTCACATACACGGATTCGATATTCGATATCGCAAACTCGCCGTTCAACTCCCAGTTTAAACTGTAGACTAACTGTCTAATTAAACTGGGAAGATGCCTGTGTCTCAACTTGTCCCAAAACAGTCTGTATTCCAAGATTTTAGCGTGTCCTCGCCAAATCTGTGTTGCAACAGAGCTAGGAATGCCTCTCATGACTGCCGAGGTCCTGGATTTCCTGCGAAAGCTCTATTTCAGGCTCCATGCCACGTTAGGGTTCAGGGTTTAGGGATACCAACCACACATCTAAAATTGCAGCCTGACAGGACATAGGGGTGTTGGGGAATTGGGCCCAAAATTTTGGTAGCTCGGGAGCTTTATGATCATGCGGCCTGCTACATGTTCGGAGTTAGGGTTGTAGGGCTTATAGAGGCGGTTTAGGGTTTAGGGCTTAGAGGCTTCAGGGTTTAAAAGGGGTTTTTGGGGGTGTTCTTCAGAGCCATCCTCTTTTTGCCCAAACCCCCGGCCAGCAAGCGCCGAGGCAGGGACGTCAAACTTGCACGCCCAAGCCTCTCGGAGATCGGGTCATCTCAGATGTTATACACACCGAATATAGTGGTCTCAATGATTAGATGCAATTAGTCTAGGGCTTGGTGGGCTTATATTACGGCATTACATGCGGGAATGCCAGGGCGACGCATTCAGAGCTACAGTTCTATCATCCGTAAGACACCCTGAACATAGTGTAGAGGGTAATGACGAGGGAGTAAACAGCCAACATGTTTTGGAGCATGGCCGGTGTGCGATTGTGAAGGAAGCATGTAGACGAAGGTGAAGAGGGTTTTCAACAGATTGAAGCTCATCCTGAATCTAACAACATGCAGCTCGCCACAGAGGGCTTCCAAAGCTATGCATGCCATAACACCTCAAGAAAACCCACTCCCTCCCATCAATGAGCCAGAAAAAAACCATCATCATCCAACCCCCTCAACATGCAAGCCTGTACTGATCCTAGAACCCTAGCAAATTTACAAGTTTCGCTGTTTCTTATTATTGGGCTCAAAGATTAGAACGGTTCTCTAAGTACCCCTGAGCCTGTCGGGCCCGGTAAGTCAGCTTCGACTGCTTCGCCCTCGGTTGCTCTAAAGCCCCCCCCCCCCCCCCCCCCCCCCCCCCAAAAAAAAGATCCATGTACTCACATAGTATATACTTCAAAGCCCCAAAGTACCAATTAGGGACTCCTTTTAAGGCCTAAGTGTACACTACTTAGGCACATGGATCCTTAGGGCACCAAATCCGTGAACCCGAGCTTGACCGCCCAAACCCTACCCAGGAAATCAAGGCTTTCGGGCTTAGTCTTCGAGATTATTTGGGGGGACTTATAAATAACCCTACTCATAAACGTCTTACTAAGCCCCCTGCCAATCCAAGTAGGGCTTGCAGGTGCGCACCCAACGGCCCCGCAACACCACCCACCGACCTATACGTATATGTGCTCGCGTATGCCTGCAACATACGAACCTAACTCCTAAACTCTATCACTTTCGATCAACCCTCTCCCCTATAACCCTAAGACTACTTCAACCCTAAACCCTAAACTAAGCCCTAAACAAAACCCTAAACCCTAGACTAAGCCTATAAGCCCTCAACCCTACACTATACGAGCCTTAACCATTAGAGTAGGGTTTTGGGATATAGTATACAACAATTATGATCGGGAAGCCCCAAACTAGTATAGGCAATTATTTAGGCCCCTACTTGGAGGCGCAGGGGACTTAGTAAGTCGTTTACAGTTATAATTGGGAAACTCCATTTAGGGCACTTATAACTCTAGTTACAACCTACTTACTATGTCCCCTGCCCCTCCAATTAGGGTTTGGGGTTTAGGAACTATTTTAGCAGATGGGCTCCCCACCTAGGGACTTGGGGCTGTATAGGTAATTTCTTAGGCCCCTATCGTAACCCTAAAGGGAACTCCAGAAAGTTGGAATATGGTTTCAGGGTAGGATACCCTATAATTTACCATAAAGGGTTTAGGATAATCATGTTCCAACTTTCTGGCTTTTACCCTAAGACTTCCCACAAGCAGCCGACCCGGCCTCAACCCCGCGACGACGCACCTCGCGGCAACCTGGGACTCCTGAGCCTCCGGCCTTATAAGGAAAAGGGCTTTAGGACTTTAGGGGCTTAAGGCTTTAGGACTTTAGGGGGTTTAGGGCTTTAGGGTTTAGGGGGGTTTTAGGATTTTAGGGGTTTAGGGCTTTGGGGTTTAGAGGGTTTTAAGGGCCTAGGGGTTTATAGGGTTGAGGGAATTTGGGGTTTCGGCTTTAAGGGTCTAGGGTTTAGGGTATTGGGGTTTAGGATTTGGGCGGTTTAGAAGGCTTTCTAGTCGAAGCTCCTTTACGGCTGTAGTTTGGGTGGATTAAGCTTTTTGTTTGCCTCCTGCATTGCTGGCGTAGGGTATGTGGCCAGAGATCATGGCTTCAGAAAGTAAGTTGGGGTTTAGATGGCTGTAGGATTCCGTCAGCCTTTGCTTAAGGTCCTAGATTTCCGATCATGGGCTTTAAGATTCCTGTAAGGGCTCCTGCAACCGTCCTGTAGGGTCCTACGCAAGCAATTAAGCTTCGAGGTTCGTTTAAGGGCTCCTTTTAAAGTTTCACACTACCATTATTGAACCAGGCCCCAAAACCATAATAGGGATGGCCTTTTAGGACCTAATTCCAAAATGGTAGTGTGTATGGCTGTAAGGCTCTGCAATCAAGTCAGAAACGATGGTTTAGGGTCATGCTGAAGGTTCCTTTGAAGGTTCTATAGGTTCTGTTGGGTACTGCGTCCCCATACAGTAACAGTCTATAGTAGGGCTACGATTAAAGTCCTAATGTATCTATATTATGAATAACGTTCAACTGTTACTGAGTGGGGGCAGTAACCAAGGTTCTGCTAGAAGGAGTTCAGACAATGAGAGCTTCCTTGCTGGGGGTTCTTAGAACAAGGAATCCGCTCGGGGTATATTTCTCTGTAAATGTATTAAGGAACCCCAACATGGTATAGGTAATTATTAAGGCCCCTACGTTAGGTATTTGCTGAGGTTTTTGGCTTTCTGACGTTGTCATCTGATTTTTGGCCGGGCTTCCATGACTCCCTTCATCAAAAACAATGACTGCAGTGCTGGGCCCTGTTGGCAGAGAAATTGATGCCTCCAGATTCGAAACTTCTGCAATCTCACGGAAACCCACCTTAGAAACTTGCTGCTTCCATGTGAAGCCCAAAAACCCTACAGCGCCAAACTTTATACGTACGAGTACAGGCCGGTCAAGGGGTCGGGCCGGCTACAGGGAACCTTTTCAGCCGAGGCGCATGATCTGCATGGCCTAAGGCAAGCTCGATCAACGCATGCGTATATAGGTTTATATACATACACATGTGTGAGTGCGCATCTATATTTACATATATATATATATATATATATATATAGATTATACACACACAGATGCACACCTTCTTTTATGAAGCCCGTCAAGTAACTCACCTAAACGTTCTTGCACGTACCTACATCCATCCATCCTCACATACCTGGTTGCGGCTGAGGAGGACGGAAGGGCTGCGGGTACAAGCCTGGGTTCAGCATCTGGCTTCAGGGTATTCATGGATTTCAGCTTTTGCACCTCTGGCGCTGTCGACTCAGTGAAGATACGAGCGCAGCTGCAATTTCAACATGTAGTGCCTCATAAATGTAGCAGATGCATGCTAGTCCACCAGATGTGAAAGGATGTGCCCACTGTCCGTATTGTCCTAGGTATCCCCAAGTGTCAGCGAGTCCGTTCCACTTGCTGCATTTACTCTAAGCTCGCACCCTGCACGGACCAGGTAAACCTTAAACTCATGAACCCGCTGCTGCTGCTGCTGCTGCTACTGGATACTCCCGGTGACGAATTTTGAGTCGTGGGTAGTGATGGCGGTGGTCGTCTTTGTGCGTTGCACGCCCTTGTCTTCTGCCCCATCTGCTTCCAGTATATGCTTAGAGGCCATCGTGCTATCAGGCTATTCATGGCTATCAACATCAGCATCTTACACTGCCGCAACGAGCTCCTGCTTCTACAAGTCCAGGCACAGTGGGTGTAGACTGCTGCGACTATCCGGACCTGCGCAGTGTCTCTCTCTTTCATACAGCTCGAAATGGCCACTCTTTGGTATGGGTTTGGAGGATTTCAGGGATGTAGACCTGAGCCGAGAGACCCACTACTGCGGAACTGTTCTGGAAGACAAGGCATCGTGGGGCTACAAAAAACACCTCGATCCGCTAGGTGAGTGAACCTGCACAGTCTTCTACGACGAGGCTGAAGAAGTAGTCGTGTGCCCTCGGGCCGGATTTCTATAGCAAGCTGAGCAGAGCAAGAACCAGACAAAGCTTACTGCGTTGACCGTCACATCATTGTGGGAGTGCTCCGCCGCATTTTCTTGAAGCAAGCGGTGTATGAGAACATGAAGCTCGCTCACTCTAAAACTAAAGCTCAAGCAGATTGTATCTCTTGATCGTCTAATCTGCATGGTACTGCGTGTTATGCGGATGCATAGTCACATCTGGTGTAGCAATGACTTGCCTCTTTGTAGATGGCTCCCGTGATAGAAATTCTATGGTACTTGAGTGGGACAGGGCTATCTAGCAAGAAGTCAATGTCTGGGCAGCTGAAGGTTCTTGAAGCTGCACGTTGCTGCGTTGGAAGTCTGGTGACGACTATCTGACCAGCGCTTGTGAAACAGTACTTGCCGTGGTATGCTGTCCTATACTGTCTGTCCTGCCATGGTCAATATCACGGCATGGCTTAAGCTGTAATGATGACCTGAAAGAACCCAAACTAGAGGATGTACATTCTCGAAGCACGGTCTTTGGTTAAGTTATGTATCCTTAGCATCATATACCGAGAAATACGAATAAATCCAAGGGGGGTTCACTTGTAATGCGTGTGTAGGTCACCAGGCATGCACGTTTCTATTCTGTTACGACACCACAGGCAGCTCTAGAGCAAGATACACTTCGAAGAACCCCGAAACTGCCACAACTTTCACGATGCTCGCAAGCTGATGGGTCACATTTAGCACCACGATCCTCGGAAACTATCTGAGGGCCACTTTGGGACCCACAGTGTGCAGCTGGGCTGAGAACGTGCAGGCATTTTGCCCTGTGTATGGCTCTTGGGAGGAGTTTGTAGGGATTTTTTGGCGTAGGGACTACGGAACTACAAGCGTGTAGACTGTGGAAAAGAACCTCATTATCTGATCTTGTACTAGCATGACTCATCGCTCGATTGCTGCGGCGGCTCTTTCATGATAAACATTTTAGTATATTGTATTTTAAGATATACTATACATGTACTCTAATCGCCGATCGTCTTTCTGAAAATAACCTCTGCGAGAACCTCGGGCTCATCCCACGCCAGGACGAAGACCTCCAGGGCTTCTTGGAGTTAAGCGTTTAGGGTTTTAGGGTTTCGGGTTTCGGGGCTTAGGGTTTAGGGGTTTTTTGATACTCACACTCGGACTAAGCCTGGCAAGGTCTTCAGGTTTAGGGTTTAGGGTTTCGGGTTTAGGGATTTTCGTCCGTGACTGCCGTGAAGCCGACTCGAAGCTGCAAAAATATAGTATATAGTTCTGAGTGCTGCGACGCCACCGTACATAGCCGGCACCTCGTGCCAGAAGACAACAAAACATAGCCGAAAAAGATAGAAATCTCAATGCTGGTGCACAGTGATGTGTGAGACTTCTTGGAGGGAGCCGTAGCTTGTCTGCTCTTGCCAAACAAGGGAACTGATCGCCAAAGCCGGATGAGTTGCGGGGACGATATCCCTAGAGGTCAGACGTAATTCGGCAAGGTCCAAACAAGAAGGCACCCTGCAGCTTGCGCCGGTGCACGCACATGCTGAACTGGGTAGAAGTACTAGTTACTAGTGGTTGGCATTTGCGGCCGCAGCATCTCAGGTCCAGGCAGAACGGGCACGCATTGGACACACAACACAAACAATGGAGTGCAGAACGGAGGCTGTGCTGGAAGGACGCATGGTTCTTGCCACAACTCGTGCCAACCTGTCCTCATGACTCTCATGACTCATGCGTATGATAAGCTTTTCACCTATAACATAAGAAGAAATTTCAGATATAGGAACAAGAAAACCTATGTTTACACCAGTACATGTATGCATGTGTATATATATATACACATGTATATATACCTACAGACCTACCTATTTACATGCAGGCATGCGGACATACCTACAAACAGACACAGCGAGACCATGAGAAGAGAGAGAGGGAGCGAGAGAGAGAGAGAGAGAGAGAGAGAGAGAGAGAGAGAGAGAACGGAGAGAGAAAGACCAAGAGAGAGGAGAGCGGCCCCATGTGACTGCAGGAGCTCAACTCAACTCTCAACCATGGTATCCGAGGCATAAGACGAATAACCTCCTGCCCCAAACTCGTCCTGCCCAGAACTTCACTTGAAGCTCCTTCGGCTCTATGCCGCTGGCCTTGATGGTTCCATAAATGGTCGAGAACAATGCAGATCACCAAGAACTCGAGCAGCCCGGCAGCAACCACCACGAGCACAATGCCGCCTGCTTTGCGAGGTGTTGTGGTGTTCAGAATCTGAAGCCGTTGTGCTGTGCCATCTGAGAAAGGTGCATGCATACATATGTCCGCAATATACTTGCGCGCCGCTGCACGTTGCATAAGCACACAGCAACAAATTGTTACAGATTGCATAGTATGTACACATGTGTACATGCGTTTTCAAATCCACATCCATTCATGTCTGTTTCGTTCTCTTGCCATGCATACCGAACAGCGCATGCAACCAAATCCGGCCTGTGTCTACCGAGAACTCCCCCTGCTCCAGGCAATGCATCACATCGAAATACCTGGCGTGCAGAACTCCTAAATAGGCTGTGCCTGTCTGCTCCGGAAGGGATGAAGACATTCATATCACATATACATATATTTATATACACATGTCAATACACACACTTTCATGAAAATATAGCATAGTATTTGTATTATGTAATGAGATACTATACTATAACAAAATATCCTATGCAATCGCATCAAGCATATTACAACGAAGTATGATATGATGCTTTGAAGTACAATTTAAAATGTAAGTCTAAGCGGAAACATATACATACAAACATATATATATATATATATGTACAACTGTAATGTAAAACGATATTTATGAAACTATGGCACATACATAGACGGGCACATTATGCATGCACATGACCAACTCTGATGTGTGCACATGCGCACACCTAGGCGCACGTGCAAGCACACGCGCAACTACACACACATGTAGATACGTGTATATATATATATATATATAATATGTGTATATATATATATATATAGATATAGATATAGAGGGAGATAACACGCGTACAATATGTACATATCATAAACTTACAATGAACAAACACACACGCATATGGATGTATGTAAGTACGGATGAGTATGCATGCATATCTGTATCTGTATGTTGGTTTGTTTGTTGTGTTGTTTGTTTGGTATGTACAACACGTGTATATGTATATATACACACACACACATGAACGCACACACACACACACACACACACACGCATCACATACACATCCACGTGCACATGCAAATACAAATACATATGCATGCATTTACACGTTTTAATACATACACATGCATACCCGCCTCCCCATGGCATGAAGCCCACTTGCTGGGGTGGGTGTGTGAGTTTGGGTTGGGATTAAGGGAATACCCTTCCCGCGGCCGGCGGGTGGTTCATGTTGGTCTGGCTTGAAAGTCTTTCCCGAGCCCCTCCCGCCAGGTTGATCTGCATGGGCGCGCTCTTGGGTCGTATTGCTCCCCATAGTCTATGTGGATGACTACCGCCAGCATCGAAACACTGGACCAGCATCTCAATGACTCTGTTGGCACTGAACGTCATGTATTCCCACGAAGCACGAAGATATTTGCGCGGCTTTCTGTCACTGTAGATGTACCGCTTCCGCAGAATGTGGTACTTTATGTAAGCATCTGAAGGGAATAACTCGGCGTACCCGTGGATGCGGTTGCACATGACCAGTCTCCGCGAGTCATGTGCTAAAGCATTTATGCCTGTAGTTATTTCAGCAATGCGAGAATGACTGAACCACTATACTCCTGACAGCCTAGTGGGCCTAGTGTTGCAAATCAAAGAGATCGATAATATACATTAAGTGTGTATACATGTTACGTATGGAGGTATGTATGTAGGTTTGTTATTTTGCAGGTGTCGTGGTGTATGTATTAATTTGTATGTGTATGCGCATCCAAATATGTCTACCGTATGTGTATATGTAAGGTAGGCAGGTATGTATGCATGTAGGCATATATGCATGTCTGCGTGCATATGTGAATGTATATGTACATGAGAATGTATATATACATAGTATAACATACATGTATGTATATGTATATGTGTATGTACATGTGTGTATATGTGAGTGCATGCACGTATGTGTATGGGTGGGAGGATGGAAGGATAGATGGATGTCTGTCTGCGTCGGTGTGTGTGTGTGTGTGTTCATGCGTGTAGGTATGTGTGCGTGCGTAAGCATGCATGCTTGCTTGCTTGCTTGCTTGTCCGTCTGTTTGTTTGTGGATGAATATGTACGTAAGTGATGCATGCATGCCTGTCTGTCTGTATGTCCAAGTATGTATGTATACATGCACATGAAAACGTCTATGCATAGGTCTTTCCACTATCCGTATACGTATGCATATACGTATGTACGCATGACTATATATATATGTACATAAACAAATAAATACATATATACATACATAGGTATATATATATATATATATATATGTAAATCCTTACATATGTATACAAACACATACATATATAGACATAAACAGAACTTGTATACATGTACATACATTATTTTTAAATATATATATATATATATGTGTGTGTGTGTGTGTGCCTGTACAGATGTGTATGCATATCTCTGCATTCTTTCATGCATGCCAGCCTCAGAAGCCGGAGTTGCAACTCTAAGTCATCTCTGAAAGCCCAGAATGCCTTGCCCTTTCACCGTTCACCCCAGCCACAAAGCCCTAGCTGGAGATCCAGATTGAGTGTAGCGTCGGGGAAGGGAGAAGGCTTCAAGGTCTGGGATTAATGCAGGGGCCTTTCTAATTTGTTCCACCCGCCCAGCTGACAAAGTCACACCGGCAGGGAACTCGTGGGGGCATGTCTAATAATTGGAGTAGGCGGGGGTAGCTTCTACTATACTAATCAAAGAACTAAGTTGTATGCTACAAGTACAACAAGCAACCGCAAGGAATAATAACAATTTCTGACAAGTATTGACGTCCCTGATTGTTTTCGGGATCCATAGTAGTACCTTTTTGGGGGCTACTAATTAGTATCCTATAGCGTAATCCCAAAAAGGAACTACGATGGAGCCTATGGGGTATATTAGGGATCCCGGACCATAGCCGCTCCTGGCTGCGGAGTAGAGCAGCACAAAGACACCCACCGTGATGAGGGCGAAGCCCATCACGAAGTTGGAGGAAACCTAAACTCTACTATACTATACTCTACTCTACCGCCCTAAACCATGGTAACTAGAATATAACATACTATACCATTATATGACTTGCCTTAATATGCCGTACTAAAGGATATTATAGTAAGAAGTTGGAGGAAACCTTGTTGGAGCAGGGACTGCAGTGCACTAAGCCCTGCATTTCAGCCAAGCTTCTTGGATGAGACCTAAACCCCAAATCCTACACTAAACCCATCCCAAAGGGCCCTGTCAGTGTATGTCAGTGTGCACATCATATGGGACTAGACTATAGGCTGCACCGTAGCGGAAGGACACCTTATAAACAGGAAAGCAGTCCGCCCGAGATCGCACATATTGTAGTAATATTGTAGTATAAATTACATGTACCGGAGCAGCGATGAGTGCACTAACACCAAGAGCTTGACAGGACATTCTTGACAATGTCAATAACATGTTCATGGCAATATTTGGTTCTGGAGGAGGAAATGCTATCTAAAAAACGAATACGTCGTCTTCATGTGGAGGACTTGTTCGAGGCCTTCCAGTCGTTGATCCCTCTATGAATCGGTATGGAGCTGAGTTTTACAATTGAAGCGACACATGGAGCCTTCCAGGTATACACTATCCGGCCAGAGCTAGAACACTCTGTCGACTCGTTACATCTACCATGAACGTCTTAACAATCAAAATGAGGCTTGAGGAAGATCATGGTATAATCATATGAGGAGTATCAGGTCGTTATGACCCCTATATTCCTCTTACAAGCGCTATTGTTTGTATTTCGAAGACTGTCAAAGCAGTATCGCATGTCAGGGCTTCCAAGTGACTCCTGGTAAGAACTTGATGATGCCAAAGCCCGCACCCACAAGGGACAAGCCCGTGCGCAGCCATGCCAGAAACGTACCTATGGAAAGCACGTAGGAACATGATAAGAACATGACTGGCAACAGGGCAGCACTGGCATGCGCTGGCCGCATCTAGCAGTAGTCTGACGCGAGGTCTTCACAGACCGACAGAATACTCCCCGCGTAGTCTACTTTCAAGTCGGACTTGATACATCTGTTTGCTGCCACTCCTGCAGATACACCTGACATCAGGAGAGCACTGGCCTCGCATCACTCGTCCCTGCTGGTGCCCACATCTGTTTTTTGGGCTCACGATCGCAACCAAGCCTTTCCTCCCTCCAGCCGAGGGTTCACCGTCTACGTTTTGGGCTTAAGGGTTACCATAAACCCCTATAAGGCTACTAAGGCTAAGAATCGAAAAGCACCGTGCCGCGAGCCTAGAAGTCTCTGCCCGAAGCACAGCTGATCCCCCCATGCTGCAAGGCTGCAGTCTGCGACAAGTAGAAATCCTAACCCCGTACTCTATAGTAGAGTATATGATAGTTACCATATTGTAGTAGAGTATCTCGCAATCCAATGGTCCCGAAGAGCCAAGCGGAATACTAGGAAGCTGCCAGGTCTGCAGACGGGTGTCGCTCATTCGCCAAGTGGTCCCGAGCAGTCGAGCCGGTGTTCTTCACCTGCTGCACAATGCAATGAGTTGGAGCTCTGCGATATCTTTTTGACACTTGACCTGAAGCCCAATCATTATGCAGGCTAGACTCCCTCAAACCCAACCCTAAACTTCAAACCCTAAATCGATAGCCTAAACTTCTGAATCCTACGATATGTCGGACAATTCTCGACACCGGCTGCCCCGGACGCCTAGGTCTGAAAGAACATCCTAATCGCTACACTAGGATGCACCGTCACCTAGGATTAGAAGTACTGGGTACCTTTGTAAGGAACCCAAGACTTCAAAAAGGGAAACAGGGCCCACAGGGAGACCTACGGTTAGTGATATACATCCTGCATTACCCATAATAAGGAATATACCATAATTCCCATAGTTCAGGGTCCTTAAGGTTATGCAGGATTTATCTCATAACCCTTTTTGCACCGGGCCTTTACCACCGCCCGGTAATCCCCACACTCGCTTGACGAAACCCTAAACCCCATAGATCCCTTAAAGGAGCCCCTTTTATAGATTTATATCATCAATAGTAGTAAATCGGAAGAACCTGCCTGCTTCGTCATGCCAAAGCCTCGGTGTCGAATGATTTTTCTGCAAGGCACGCGCTTCTCTGAACTTCGCCCCGGCAAGAACACTGCAGAAGGATAAACAAACACAAATAAGTGTCTGTACGTCCTTATTTACATACATACGTACATTACATATGTACACATATAAGTATATATATATATATATGTTCCCTTATTATGTAAGTATGTGTGTGTATATTTGAGTTCGTATGTTTATATATATATATATATATATATACACGCATGCAAAACTGCTGATACACATCCGAAGAGGAAAATCTGTGGATTGTACCAGCGCATCTCAGTGCCGTCTGATCCGCCCGCAGCCGTCCCCACTTGCTCCCACCGCTGTGCAACTCACAAACTGGACTTCAACCTCGTTTAGCATCGCAAACTCTGCCAGATGGTTCTTCCGAATCTGAGGCAACCTGAGAATGTTAAGAAGAGCTCCTCTTGAAGAGTTGGCAGCCATTCATTCAATCATTCATTCATTCATTCATTCATTGAGTCATTTCAATACTCATCCCATTCATTCATTCCACTCATTCATTTGTTGATTCACTCGTTTGAACCATTCCATTTAGTCATTCATTTGTCGTTCGTTCACTCGTTCATTTCATTTCATTCATTGCATTCCATTCATTCACTCAGTCATACATTCCATCCATTCATTCATTCGTTGATTCATTCATGTCACTTCATGCATGCCATTCATCCATTCATTCTTTCACTCATTTCATTTCACTCAGTTCATTCACTCGTTTCGCTCTTTTCATTTATTCATTCATTTCCTGCTTCCAACCTGCGTTGATTCATTCATTCATTCCGTTCACTCATTCCATTCACTCTTCTATTCCATTCCATCCATCCACCCATCCATTCATTCATTCATGCGTTCGCTCGTTCGTTCATGAGTTCATTCATGTCTTCCTTCCTTCCTTCGTTGATTCATTCATTCGTTCATTCGTCCATTCATTCATTATCTTATTCTTTTTCTCTCTCTCTCTCTCTCTCTCGCTCTCTCTCTCTCCCTCCACGCACACACCTGTGTAGATATATGTGTGTTTG
This sequence comes from Symbiodinium sp. CCMP2592, assembly GCA_905221615.1. Taxonomy (NCBI): domain Eukaryota; class Dinophyceae; order Suessiales; family Symbiodiniaceae; genus Symbiodinium; species Symbiodinium sp. CCMP2592. The sequence goes on from CAJNDT010005947.1 coordinate 1,034,012, forward strand.
CATATACATACTCATCTATCTATGTGTTCAGCATTTATAGCTATGCATCTATGCCAGCGTTGCTGGGAAATGCTCCTTACCTACATCTGCACCCTCAGTCGGGAGGCTCTGCAGCTGTTTGGAACATTGTCGCTTCAGCTTGCCATGGGCCTTCTGCAATGCCTGGAATCAAAGGGGAAATGGAGGGACCATTAATGGGGACCCCTACCCTATAATGGGCTATATAATGGGTATATAATAGCTACATTAAGGGTATATACCTAGGGGTCCCCATTAAGGGTCCCTCCTTTTCCCCTTGGATGGAAGCGCCCCCCAGCTGTCAGATGATGTTGGAGGCTATTGGGTTCTGCGGCTTGGTGTTTGTTGGGGTCTAGAGGTTAAAGGCTTCCAGCTGCTAGCTACTTTCTATAGGGTTCAGGCGGTCTAGCAAGGTTTGGGGGTTCAGGAATGGTTGAAAGTTAAACCCTTTGCCCTCATAAAAATCTTGTTCAGCAGTTCGGAGGCTGCCTGCGCCGAATCCAGGGTCTGAGGCTCCGGGTTTAAGGTCTGAGGTTCGGGGCCCATCCAACGACAAGATGGTGCCAGGATTCCCAGTTTCGGGTGTAACGGTTGGTTGGTTTGGGCCTGGTGCAGATGTGGACTATGCTACATCCATAGTTAACTTCTAAGACCGGGCATTCAAGAAGCCAACAAGAGATCAAAGCACATCACCGGACACCCGGACAGCATCAGCTGCTGTATCCAAAGTCACGGAAACTCAGCTCCACAAGCCCTGACGAGTGAGAGGCTGACATACCGAGAACGTGCATCCCTAAATATCCTACATTTAGATCGAAGCCCCAAACCCTAAAACATCCTACAAGCAGAAACCCTAAAGATTCAAACTGCCCTTCGATAAATGAACGAGTTGAGGACTGCTTGCTGTCGAGGTCTCTCGCTCTTTCGCCTCCCTCTGGGAATCCAGAAGCCCACCGGAAAGGCCCTGCATGCTATACTGTCGGGGCTTTCATAATGAGAACAGGGTTTGGAGCTTTTCTACTATAAATATAATGTTGAACCCCCAAAATAGTATAGGTCTTAATTGAGGCGCCTATAATAGCTGAAAGGCTTCACAAAGATGTTAGATGATTAGGTGTCTTGGCTGGCAAGAACTTGTTTAAAAGCTCGTTGCTTTCATCCTGGAAAGCGGTTTCGGAAAGTTCCCACACGCGCTATTATGCGGCTGCGTCATGAGACGGAGTTACAAAGCGGTTTATGTTCGAGATGCTCGGGACATTTGGGTCGTCAGCTTTGTGCTGAATATTGGGTTTTGCCCCCGCACATACGTCGAACAACTTGTAAAATATAGGAAGCCTAGAAGAAGGCTTGGAACTGCGACCGCGGGATGCCGGCTGCTCCAAAAACTTCTTGAAGTAAACGCTTGACCTGAACCTTCTGCCAAGTAAGCCTACACCCTAGAAGGGCAGGTATTGTAGCGTCTCCACTCACTTGCGCAAGCCCCAGCCCCAAGTCCGTGAAGCCCGAAAGGCCCGTCAAACGTACAGCCTGTCGCGTTCGGCCAGAAACATCCAGAAACCATGACATGCCGGTAGCATGAAACCCTGAAGGCAGACAGGAGTCCATCCCAATCACATCTGTTTTATCTGCGTTCAAAAACTCTAGCTTTCCCTGAACCATGGAAATTCACGGCAAGAGTTGCATCCTGCGGAGCAGTCATCGTGTCCCGTGTCTGGGAGACGGCCCCTCCAGTTGAGCTTGAGCCAAAGTAGCATAACCAATGCGGAGGTTTCACTCCGGCTGACTATATTGACGGCGAGCTGGGTGAAGCGCCCAGGCATGTGGAGTTGCTACTGTAAAAGCGCGCTGAACGAACCCTATTGTTTTGTAGTAGTAGAACGCATAGCAAAGAATGTAACAAGTGTAAAGTGCCATGTAGCTTGCTTATGCCGAGGAATGCTTTATGTAGCTGTACGTGTAATATATGGTATTGGAGGTCTTCAACAAGTGAAAATACATACGTACATACCTGCATGCATGCATACATACATACTCTCATACATGCATGCATACATACTTTTTTGTCACTCGTGCTCGTTAAAGTCAGGCGAGGTTTCTAAGCAATCAGCAGCATACAAGTCATCTGGACGCAGACACACATACATTCATACATGAGAAAATTGATGAAGGAGGAAATCAATATAGACGTATTTGTATGCACGCATGAAAAATGTAGGTGCGCACACATGTGTATATATACATATATATATATATGTATATACATATATACACCCATATATACAGATTAGTATATACACGTCCAGACATGGTGGGTCCCTAGCTGCTCCGATCAACTTAAAGCGATGGTTGGATATGGTTGCATGGTCACCTGTTCTGAGGACATGCCAGTGCGCCATGGTCCCTCAAATATAGACGCATCACTCAAAGGCAGAACCATTCAAGAGACTGCTTGCAACAGCAGCAGTGATAAGCGATGGCAAGGGTAATTGCACGAAGGACCCCAACCTCTATGAAATAATCACCCTGGCTAAACCTTAAGACACTCCAAATCAAACTCCGCACCCATGGCCTGCAAAGATTCTGCAAAGCGGAAGATGCCGTCGATGTCCCAGGCTGCATCCACGGTAATGGCCGTCTGGTTGTGTGTATTGACGACCTGTGCGTCAGAACTTGGCAGCACCAGGACCGGCCTGTTTTACCATGAAAATGCTTACCTCAGTTCAGTGTCTATACATGACTGGCTCCTGTTCGCGATATCGGGATGCTGCACTGAGCAACGTCATTACTTAATCACGCTACCACTTGAAGGATAGCTCTCAGACGGCAAATGTCGTGATGTATTGAGTTTGTTGGCTTCGTTTGTTTAGGATGTCCTTGCACGTCTTGGGAAACACTGATTCGGCAAACACACAGCTGCCTCCTTGCCCTTGATGTACCAAGCGGCGAGATAGATGTAGTTGTCCATCGAGCCGGTCAAATCCCTGCCGCAAAGCATCTGATACCTCACACTAGCGATAGGCAAGGCTTTCTGAACCAGTCCTGTCCACTGTACTCCCGTATGCTACGCCCTACGGCAACCCACGCGAGGATGCATTGATTATGCAACTCGGGATGCATGCGAGGGCAAGGAAGCAGTCGGAAGTTGTAGAAGCTATGTCTTCTGCACAAGGTGGCACACGAAATGCAAGTGACCGTGATGCCAACAACGCCCTACAATGATGGTGTGACAGGATGATGTGGAAACATACGGTAGGCGTAGAACTCTCTTAGCTTTCTCAAATGAGTTGCCGAAATCCTCAGCGCCTCTCCACGATAGGATAATGACTAGCTGCTAGTCATTATCTTATCGTGGAGAGGCGTTGAGGACATCCGCAACCCATGCTACAGTTTTTGGCTAACACGAAAACATGTGGAATCTTTAGCAACTGTCCCGCCGCATGCTGATTGTGATTACAACTCCGGCGGCAGTCGAAACTGCATCAAAGTGGTACGGAGACTAGAGTCACTGCAGAACACTGCTGGATGCACACTGCCGAATGACTCAAGATGGCCTGCGTTCTGCTTGCCCTGACTTCGAACACATTCAATTTGATTATGGGTCTCCTTTGTATTATGACGTTCCCACAGTAAAAGCAGCGCCGTCGCTAACACATCTACATGGAAATCCGTTGAGTCTTCTGCTGGGTGGTGCGACACAAAATTCCACGATTTGACGAACACGGAAAAGCTGTGCCCTGTCACTAGTAGCGTAGCACAACAACACTCACTCCCTGAGGCTCCAACACCATGGCACCACCGACCTCGTAGACGTGCATCCCTGAGAGGGATATGTGGAGGTTGGAAGTTCCGGTCGACAGTCGACAAAGTCACTGATCAAACTTCATAGTGATTTCCATTATTGACGACACAGTCATGATCCGTGCTTTATAATCATCATCATCATCATCATCACCCTGGTGCTGACAAGTTTTGTCAGCCAACCATCACCACCATCATTGCCATTAGCATTTTTATAGGTATCAGCAACGGCGACAACGATCAAACAAGCATCAAAAGCTGCCATATGCATCAACACCATTGTGAGTATCAACTGATCACCACCAACAAAAACCAAAACAATCACGACGAAGACCAAGCCACCCGCCACCACCAACACATCACCGGCAAAGAACAACACAAAACACATACAACAAATAAAGAAAAAAACAGCGCACGCACCAGCACCAGCACCAACAACGACAACAACAGCATCACCACCTCCACCAACAACCAACACCGCCACCAGCACAACCACCACCAACAAAAACAATACCAACTCCAGCACCACCAACACCAACACCAAAAACGAAAACCACACCAACTCCAGCACCGCCAAAATCAACACCAACGCCAGCCACAACCACCACCACCACCACCATCAACAACAACAGCAGAAGCAACAGCAACAGCCACAGCCACGGCGACAGCACCAGCAAAGCCAACAGCAACAACAGCAGCAGCAGCAATAAAAGCAGCAGCTACAGCAACAACAACACAATCACCATCACCGGCACCATCACCACAATGATGAACTTCTAGTTGCAGTTACGTTGACAAGTGCATCAAGCACCACCGTTTGACAATGGCAACAACAACAGCAGAGAACACCGATGTCACCATCACAATTAACATCACATTTGTCTTGCTTTCATTCATGTTGATCGTCATCCACGTCGTCATCGTCAGATTCAGCCGCGACATTATCATCATCGTAATATCATCATCTCCACCTATATCGTCATACGCAACCGCACCTCGATCATAACCATGGCCATCATCGACATTTACTCGCCCATTACCACTGCCTTCATTGTCTTATATGAGAAGCAGGTGCATTTGATCTAGTGCACTTGTTTCTGTGATCGGCTTTGTCGAAATAGGTGAGCTGTTGCGACAGTCGTCGTGCTTTGCCTCTCCGAGCAATCATGTGGAAACTTGATAGGAGCCAGTCGTATTGGTAGTAGTACTAGTGGTAGTAGTTGTAGCAGTAGTGGCCATGCTTCTACGAGTCTACGAGTACTGGGAATTTGGGCTTACTCGGAACAAAGAATGCAACCGACCGGGTCGTCAGATGTCGTCACTGAATCCCGAGATTGTTTCTGAGGCCCCTGGCGCTCCAAGTCCACAGTCTGCGACATGCTTCTTTGGCATGTCCCCAGCTTGTTTCCAAAGTTCAAAAGGTCGAAATAAAGGCAACAGGGCTTTAGAGGACAAAGGCTCCTATGTGATGCATGTCACAGTACCTTTGAGCCTCTCGTGACGGCACAGGACACAGCATCTATGATGATTCGACAGGATCGTATAGCAGCTGCTGCTTCTTCATCTCGTTTTGAGTTTCTTCTGAAGTGATCCTTAGTAGCTAGTCTTGCAGGCTCCCAACATACCCTTCGGAAATGCTTCTAGAAGTTTGGGGCTTCGGGTTTAGAGTACAAGGCTTTGTTCATGTGCTCAACATGTATTATAGGGGCCTAGATAGTTAGAATGGGATTTTTCGGGCCCATGATACTATAGTCATAATGAGGAACCCTCAAAATAGTATAAGTAATTATTATGGCCAATTATTAAACTAAATCAGGACTGCATGCAAAAGGCAGCTTGGATGGACGCTCAGCATTCAACAGACCAATGTGGCACCAAGATTTTACTTATGCGAAAATGATGACAAACACCTACCTCTCTGTCCGTCCGTCTCACACATACAACTCGTAGGGTAGTGGAGAGATGCAGAGCCACTAAGTGAGATGGGACCGGTGCTGGTCCCACAGCATTTGCCAATGCCACGGTTCAGGGTTTCGGGATAGGGGCTGCGATGCCCTCTGCGAGACAACATCCAACTTCTTTGTCGTGCTCCGAAATCCTGTCCCCCCTTGTTAAGGCGCCGATGCCAAAAATAAACTAGCCAAGGTAAATGTGTTTCTTCGGATCTCCACTCTCGCACTGCCTTCCTCGATGCACATGTAGCAATTGCTAAGGTCTCCGGGGCTAGGATCAGATAACGTAGTGCCCCTGGCCTCATGTCCACATGTAGATCACTAGCGAAGCCTCAACCTTCAGACCGAGTCAGAAACCTTGTTTGCTTTTTCTTGGCTGAATGGCGTAGATGCAGCTTGGTCTGCTTCCCACTTCGGCTTGACAACACCCAAACCGTCTTTCCCAGCTGTCTTCAACCAATCCAAGTCCAAGTCCTTGCCGTCCTGGGCCCTGAAGGACATAGCCTGCATCCAGAATCGGGATCCCACGTGCAGATCTTGTCGAGTTGATTCCGCGGGCATCCGGCAGCCAAGTTCCAGCTGCATGTGCTAAGACTCCTTGTCGAAGTCCGTATCGATCCCTGCGGTGCGGCGAAACAATGTGGAGATGCGCCGCTGAACTTCGGCAGCAGCTGTGCACTCTGCCTCATCATCTTCATAAAGGCAGTTGCCTTCAACCATGTATGCTTGCATTTCGTCCTTCAGAATCTCGGGGTCGTCTACGTAGCTCATGCCCAACAAGACTCTTCGTGCGGCGTCGGAGCGGGCCTGGGGGAGTTGTGCCAGAGCTTCAGTCACGGCCGAACGGTAGGTGGAATTCGTGGTGTAAAGCCCGTGTGCCATTTCGTGGTGCAAGGTCTGCACATCTTTCTCGCAGGTGCCTATGACGTAGAAACTTTCCTCAGCTTCTGGGAGCAGGCCCAGCAGTGCCTCCTCCTGAGGTCGTAAGGGAAGGCCAACTTTGCCACTCTTCAGGTCGCGGACAACCCAAGATGGCACGTTGAAGCCCGGCCATATCAAGTAATAATTGAAGCCTTGTCCCCTATCCCGGGAAGAGTTTCGAAACCACTCCTTGTACTCTTCATACTGGAAAGCAGAGTGGCGAATCTTAGGGTCCGGGCATTCGTAGTACTCCTGAAATCGAAGGAATGTACTGCCCAACACCAGCCTCGACTCCGTGTGCATGCTGTAAACGGAAGGCAGCACCTCCGTGACCGAAAACAGCTTCTGAAAATCAGAAGGCGTTGGTGCCAGCTGGGCACACATCAAGTCAAAGTAGCAGCAAACCATTTCCTGACATCAGTAGGGCTTAGGGCTTATAGGGTTTAGGGTTCTAAGAATCATCTCATGGAGCTGGGTTTGAAGGCAACAGGGCTTGTGGAGTCTTATTACCCGAATTATGCACTTATGGAGCGCACGTCTGTGATTATTCGTTATACTTGTTCCCTATGTTGTTTTATCTATGCCCGCAGAAGTGCTCTAAACCTGTATGAACTCCAAACTTCAGAAGAGTCTGCGAGCTAACAGCTCTTGACTCCACAACGTCCCTTAGCCCCCGCCTGCCCGAGCTGGCACACACACACACACACATAAAGCACACTTGCTGGCCACAGGGGCCTCACGCACAGTCCCCTTCGAACTGCCAGATGCCAACAGAAAAGTGGCCCTAAGACCTAGTGATCACTCCGATCTGTCCCGCCCAGATGCCTGCAAACTCACAAAGCAGTCCGCCGTCACCAGCCGGGCTTGATAAACCTGCTCCACTCCATGTTGGGCACCGGTCAATGGGGCAGCAAATCTGTCGAGGCTTCCGGATCCTCCCCGTAGATGACTCTCAGAACTTCAGGCCCCAGACGTGTGCATTTTGCATCCTTTAGGAGGAACACCTTGCTAAGTAAGCCCCTGCGTCGCATTCGTTATCGATGCTCCGTGCAGCTTCCAAATATACCTTCAGCAGAAACTTAACCTCTAAAGCCCGCCCTTACTTACAATGTCCAACCCCACTGCTCTGAACTGAACCCTCAGAAACTGCCTCTAATTACGCTCCACCACAACTTCTGAAGCTCCAGTGTCCTAGCAACTTCTTTCAAAGCGTTGACCCTAAACCCCATAAGCCCCTTTTTCTGAACCCGCACTCAGGTCTATGGGCCCCTAAACCCAAAGCTTTTCAAGAGCGCCTGCGCAGCTGCTATCACCTCTTCAGGTCGGAGAGGCTCTTGGCTTTACACAGTCCAGACAGTGTTTGTCCCAAAGGGTCCAAGTATCATCATGGTGTATACTTAGACCCCCAAAATGCCCTATAAGTATATACCAGAATGATACTTGGACCCTTTGGGTGTTTTCGGTTCCTTGAAAGGGAGGGTGTAGGGTTTCGGGGCTCACGCTCGAGCTCGGACAATCCAGGCGAGGCATAGGGTTCGGAGTCTGACAAAGTGAAACGAAACTGAAGGAAGTAGTCAAGATGACAATCAACAAAGAATATAGGGTTTAGGGTTTTGGGTATGGTCAGAAGGCCGGGTTGCAGGTTGCGATTTTAGTGGCGCCCGTACTACCACGGAACGTCTGGACAATATGCACGTTAACTACGCTGTCCGAGCCAGCGTTCAGCAACCCCTGAACCATAAACGGGCTAGGAAACAGGTGATCCAACATGCATGCCATAGCTAACCAACCCCAGGTCATGCTGCCCACCATAAACTCATGCGCAATGCATCGCAAATTATACCGTCGTGCCACCTTCGTGCTAACATCCAAGGTCTTGGCCCGAGTCGCACATCCTTCGACACACCAAACTGCCCTGAATTAAGCCGCAAGCAGAAACATGCACTATCGTATTGGCATTTTAGCATTTCGTGCCGCAGAACACCGTGGAGATGCGTTGCACATGTCAACACACAGAAGCAACTTCAGCATGCTTCCTGTATATCCCCTGGTCGAAGGTGCAACGTGAGAACTCCGAAAACACGAACACGACTTCAACAACCTCAACCATTGACTGTCGCGTCAGTCGAAGGACGCCTGTCCCAATGCGGCCGCCGGGGGCACCCCCACAAGCGGTGGAGGCACAGATGTTGACGTGAGGAAACTGTCCCTGGTTTTGTGGCCCGGACTTAGGGCTTAGGCCTACATACTAAGCCGAGGGATCCGAATTGAGGGATTACAGGAGTTTTGTCCAAGAAAAACCACTTAGCCGGACTAAGGTGCAGCCATTTGCGCTTCAGAGCTATCTTGCTGGCACCGTCACAAGGGCTGAGCACTCAGGGCAAGCGCATCACTTTCGTTCAGTTTCCCGAGCCAGCAAGCCTGCTCTCCAACCGCCAAGACTGGTTTTGGGAATCACAGTATCCCTAAGACTCTAAGTATACAAATAGACCTACTTTGGGGTCTAAAGTCTATGAATACTACCTACTTTGGGATATTTGGAGTCTTATTATAGGGTATGGCCGACTACTACGGAAACACTCAACTCCAGGGTTCAAAGGAACTGCGGGGCTCGCTCTAAAATGCTGCACATGCCATCTCCTTCAGGTGTCCTAAATGCAGTATATCGCAGCCGAGCCCTGTAATTTAGGGGAGCCTCAATCTCAATCTGTGACAGTGGTCGGAGAAGCCGATCCTAAATTTTCACACACACAAAGTAGCCATCGTTTCAAATGCTACACCCGTCCGATGTCTAGCCTCGAAAGTTTTGAAAGCTGGCCAACCTGAAGCAGCAAGCTGTTGCACTTCAGGTGCTGCTACTAAGGGCACCACCGTACCAGGAATATGGTGAAAAGGTTTGCAGGTTTCCCACCCCACCCCTTGCACCCTCCACAAGACCGTCCTCGTCAAACCATTCAGCGGCATGAGGGAATCTAAGACGGCCTGCACGGCCCGCACCTTCTCAAGCACGGTGTTCCTCTATGAGTGGAGCAGACCATCTTGAGGCAAACCTGGGGAAGTTTGGCCTCCGGTATAATGACGCAATCCAGGGAAGGACCTCGTCAAAACCTAAAAGCCCTCAAAGAAGCACCCCACAGCTTACTCAGTGCTGCTCTGAAGGTTCATCCCAAGCATAGCTGACTGCATCCCACAGCATTAAAGGAAGCAGTAGACCCAATATCGCGAAGCCCGTATGACCATGTCAATAAAATCTCGAAAAGAGGGCTGAACACTCACGGCAGTGCAACGGTATTGCTACATTACACTGAATGCACAACTTTTGCATATGACCACCATCGAACCTCGCCGACTATGAACCCTTGACAGCCGTGACCCTCAGATCTCTCAGACTCGAATCCTTACACCCACAGGTCCCGAAGGAGGCCCTGAAAGCTACGAAACTCCAGTATGCACCGAACCCAGATTCCCTTGGAGGTTCCTCTAAACCTCTGTTTAGTTCTCTAAATTAGGATCCCTGTTTAGATTCCAAATATAGTACCGTGCCGCACGCTCATAAACAGGACCCGTGCAGGGACCCCCGAATTCAAAGAACTACCCCTACTACCCTAAACCCGAAACCCTAAACCCCTAAACCCTAAACCTCCCACTACCTAAAGCCGGTACCTGCAAGGCTTCCAAGGAGAGCCAGGGGTCCGTAGACAGGCACTTCCCGTCTGCGAGTACGTAGATCCTTGGCTGGCTTTGGGGTTGTGATTTTGTTGTTTTATGGTTTTGAGGTTTAGGTTTAGGGGTTTGGGGCTTGGTTGCTTTATGGCTTAGGGGTTCAGGGGTTTAGGGGTTTAGCGTTTGGGGTTGAGCGTATAAAATGATCTTTTTGAGTCTATGGGTGTGGGTTCAGGATCGAATGTAAAAACTGTGGGGGCTGATGTAAAGGCCTTCCAGCCTCTCAGTGGTGGAGCTCGTTGGAGTTCGGGCTTGATGAGTTCTGATTTAGTGACAAGGGCTTGGACTCTCGCAACTCCGGCTCTCTAGGCGAGGATTGTTCGGGTCGGAAGGGCAGCATATTGGCTGCATGTCGGCAGATGGGGGAGTCATCATGCCCTCATTCTCACAGAAAAGAGCTCACATCAAAAGGAGGCGGCAAAGACGTCAGGACATGTGGCCTGGCTTCGCCAGGGTGAACTAGTGAAACTCTACGGTGCTCGACTTCATCCTATTCCCAAAGAAGCAAAAAAGCAAACTAGGATTTTTCCCCACTTAGCAAGGACGAGCCCGCATTGCAGAGTAAATCCGAAGAACAATTGAGCCGGAAGCTTCGCATCGAAACACGACTAAGCACCAATGTATGGCCGGCAGTACTTTTGATTGGAGGTTCTTGGGTTTAGGAGCAGGAGTTCAGCATGTGGGAAGCTTATCATTCACTAAAATCTGTTATCCTAGGCTGCAAAGTGGTCGACAGTAGTTTGTGCTGGCTTCTTTCAGGACTTTCAGCAAAAAATAAACTAACATTACAATACCTAGAATAGGGTTTGGGGGCCCATTATTATATAATAAAGACAATAAGAAACCCCCAAAACGTATATAGGTCCTTGTTGAGGCCCCTTTACAACGCCAAAGCCAGGTCTGAGCTCCGAGAACCCTAGGGGCCGAAAAGCCGAGAATCTCAATCCTCATTCCCCAAAGGCCCCATGTACCCTTAGAGTGGATACTTAAGCCTTAAAGGGGTCCCTACATAGGTACTTTATATAAGGCCTAAGTATCTATATGGGCACATGGAGCCTTAGGGTTCCCCCCACGGTTTTTCCCCTCCTACTTAGCCCCCTGCGGTTGGGGGTTTCGGCGCTCACACTCGGACAATCCAGGCGAGTGGTTCGGCGTCTGAGAAGTGAGACTTCACTACGAGGAATAGTCAAGGACAAGCAACACCTACTAGCAACAACTAAAGTGACCGCAGTCTGTGGGACACATCCTCACTCAGGATCCTACTCATCTAAAGAACTGCTAATACACCAACTGTAGGATCCCAAGATGCATCATCTGCAGATTGCTTCTGACCATGAAAAGAGGGCAAAGGGATTTAAAATAACAAAGATATAAAACTAGAGCCGGGGCGGCTCGGGCATATCCCAGCAATCTGTGCGAGTCATGGGTTTGGGGTTTAGGGTTTACGCTCTCGCAACTCGGACTTGCCGGAAGAGGTCACTGTGTTCGGGTGCCCAACAACTCTACCAATACTCTACCTCGACTACTATGTCACTTAGGGTTTATAGGGTTTAGGGAACCAATAACCGACAACGCAAAGAAGCCCTATAGGAAGTTTACAATTTCAGGCCGCGTCTCTCAGCAGCAAACGTTGGCGGAGTGTATGCTTGCAGACTGAAGTCCACACGAAAGAACTCACCTTGGCTGGCAGTCTGGCCCTTTAGTGTTCATGGTTTAGACGGTTCAAGGTTTAGGAACTTCCTTTAGGGCGCCAATTCAACGACATTGTTACGGCTCGCTTGAAGACGCCCCGCAACTCACAAGACAAAGCCAAAACATGCCACATGCGACATCCGGTCGCAGTGCCATCGGATGGGAATGGAAAGATCCTCGCAGGAGAAGAGGATATCGTCTTCATCTTCTGACATGCGGCTCTCAGGGCCGTCCTGACTGAACCCACACAAGAGCAAGGGTCAAGTTTGCAGCGCACCGACTAGAAATAAAAAGTGAAGACGGCAACAGAGGTCTCCCTGGTAGAGGAACAAGATTCCAAAGAGTCGCAACGCTGGACATCTTCCTGCAGTGGCTGCTTCTCATGGAAAGCAAGAAGACCGATCAACTTCAGGTAGTCCATGTCCAGAGCCATAGCCAGCAGCCAAGACAGACGACGGCTAAGCGATGACCCTGTTTGCTGCACGCTTGCTTGCAAGGACGCCTGGTAATTTGCCGCTCTTCCGCCAGCAAGCGATGACCCTAAACCCTAAACTCTAAACAGCAAGAACAAAGCCTCAACAAAGCGTCTTGGCAAGCCCACTTTTCTCCCCAAGGGCGTGAAACCAACTTAATGCCGGAGACTAGAACGAGCCATGCAATTGGTTATCGCATCTTGTAAAGATCCCTGTTGTGATCCGGCACGTTAATGCATTTAGGCTATTCTAGGCTGCTGTCTTACCACCATTCTGGTCTGTTCGAGCCATGCTTGCCATGCACGCTGGCCATGAGTTTGATGTGTTAAGCCGTATTCCATCTCCACCCCCACCACACACACACACACACTCAAGCAGACATGCCAATTGTAATTATTTTGGATGTGACACGACGCGACCTGCTTGTTCTTCTAGCAGTTTAGAGCAAACGCCACAGATTGGTGATTTGGAATGTGTCGGGACTTCTTCAGGATACAGGAGCGCGGGTGTCTACTCCGAGGTCTGCTGGGCAATCTGCCTTCAGGTTGCCGGCGGCCTCTCTGTTCGGGACTTGCCGAGACAGACTGGTTTAAGGTCCATTCGATTTCTTCCTCCCTCCTTGAAATTTCCGCACTTCTGTGCCAGGACCGGGTGTCTTTGACGGCACATGTCGCACAGCATTTGGGGAGCTCGTCCGGGGTTCACATCGCAGATTACCTCGGCGACGTCTTCGGAAACTAGGCGATATGCACAAAACAAAAGGAATCGCTCAACAAATAGACTCACAAACAAAAGCGGACCATGCCGCAACCATCGGGCTCCTTTTTCAGCAAGCACTGGCCCCATGTGAACTATCGGTGACGACTAAAGGCTTTCCATTGAAACGAAAGCAGTCTGAACAAAAACGCTGTCAGAGTTGTCCTCTTCACGCCATGCCAACAAGTGCCATTTAAGGAGTTCCTACCACTCACCTGGACCTAAACCCATCATCCTCTAATATCTTCGGTTGCCCCGCACAGCTGCTCTCGAACAGGCCCATATGGAAATGCTCAGCAAACTCCTACCCAGCCTACGAACCCAAAAATGCATCTTACCACGATTTGGCTGATGCACGTAGACACCGTGCATGCATTTCCGTGGCTATATCATCGCAAGTACACTCTGAATCCTGAATAAGGCATACCAACCATAGCTGCACAGGCACTGGCAAGGCAATGGACAGAGGTCACATCAACGTTGCTTTCACGATAGAGGCCTTGGGCCGTAAGCTCCAACAAGCTTAAACATGCTTAAACATGGGAGACCAAATCGTAGCTCGAACCAGTTAGAATTGACCAAAGGCAGGAAGAGACCAAGCCGCATTATGGGGCATGCGTAGTGTGAAGATCGTAGAACGATTCGGGCCCCCCCCAAAAGTATTCGGAAGAAGCTGCGCAGATGGTCCACGGAGCCTTCCCTGACACCTGCTGCAACAAAGATGTGGTGGAAGTCACGATGCGAAGACTTGGGGCACAGGAATCACAGGGTCATCTCTTTTTCTATCGCTGAGGACTCAAGGGGATCCGGGACCGACAGCGGGGCTGTACGCAGAGAAGCAGTGACTTATCAGCTACTCTTGCGGGAGGAAGCTGGCCTACGTCTTATTTTGCTACTAGCTGGGGCCAGGAAGATCGCGATGGAGTGCAGAAACGTTGGCTCTTCCAGACAGATACCCTACACTATGGGGCTAAGCAGGCGTGGCATGCTCCCATTGAAACTCTGCTGCCAGTAAATCAAACTCTGTTGCAATAGTTCACATTTGAAAAACTTTTCTCAAGAACGAGACTGCCGGCACAGATCACCGCCCTCCACTGTAGTTAGCATGTAACATGTCATCCAGAATCTACAGCCCAAATTCGAGGAACAGTCTGGGACTTCTCTGCAATTTCGACCATTCAAAGATGCTCGGACTTTCAGGGGCACCTCCACTTCCGAAAGTTAGCTTTGCCAACATCCGGTCGTATGGCACCACCATCTGGCGGTTCTTCTGAACTGGGGTTTTAACGTTGGCGCATCAGCTGCAGGAGATCATCAACACTTCAAGAAGCTTCTTCATACTAACCCTAGTTGAGAATAACCGACGTTTGTTAGCATCGACTACTGAGGCCAGACTTGTGCAACAAAAGTATGGACGAAGTTCAACTCAGTGTATGTGTGCTCCGAAGGACTGTGCACACACACACACACACGCGCGCGTGAACCTTTGTTTCACAGGTCCAGGCCCCATGAGAAGCGACCTCCGCCACGGCTTCCCTGGCTTAACAGGGAGCCGAAGTGGGTCGTGGTTGCTACTTGGCGCTGTGCCTTACTACCATACGCGGCCGACTGGCAAAGCTCTCTGCATTGGAGCATAAGATGTGGAACTGTACAATGTCGCACAAATTGCGCTATGACCAGTATGGAAGGTGCGGTTAACACCAGCCGGTAGTCAGACCAGACAGATAGCCCACAGCAGGGCATCGCAGTGTTTGCAATAACAACACTTGCAGCATGAAGTAAGAGTGATGCAAGTGAGGATGTAATCGCATAAGCGATGCCGAACAAGCAACCCCTGATTGACTCCTTGTCTCCGGAAAACAGTTCTGACCAGTTCTGCAGTTTGCATTTGGCAAAACGAAGACAAGGCAAGACTTTACTCTCAGATTAGGCAGGATGTTTGTCTTCAAGGCATGCCATAAGCCTGGGCCGTAGACCCTAAACGCGCATTGACAGGTCGAGGCACCTTCAGATGCCTCCTTACCGTTTGAGCTCCTTCGCCAGTCTGGCAGATCAAGTCTCAACACTCATCCGAACACGTTCTCACCGAGACTCCGCGGCAAAATGGGGAATGGATCCCTACAGCAATCCCTGGATAATCCCCAATGAAAGTCCCCATAATCCAATCCCTCATTGACTACTAAGAACCAGACAGACAAGGACCCCTTATAGATCCCTATATAGAATCCCTTATAGATCCCTATATAGGATCCCTTATAGGACCCTTTAAAGGAACCCAAAACAGCATAGGCTTGCGTATGTGCTGACCCTGAGCCGAAGCTCGTCATTCACGGAGACTTTCGGGGTCCCTCATGAAAATTCGCGTTACCTGCTGTTGCGGTCCTTTATCAGGACTCCTGCCATTTAGGGTTCTAGATTCGGGTCGTCTCATTTTCTGATACTGTCGTCTCGGGTTGCTGAATACGTCCGTCCGGCAAGACGTACCGCGGCGGCAGGCTCACTCTACTCGCCTCGGAAGCGCTGAAGCTTTGAATTGCAGCATGACTGGCATTTCCCGACAAGCCAAGTTCCCTATCAAGTGCAAACACTCGCTATGCATCCGGAGTGTCGTTACCGAAAGTGCAGGTATCTGTGTCCGAGGGCTTGAGACAGCCTTCATGAGCAAGAAATGGCAAGAAAGGGTTTCGGCTGCAGCATGAACGTCAACGACACATCCAGGACCTTAGATTTTAAGCGACAGATCC
>CAJNDT010005947.1:1052588-1100088 GCA_905221615.1 Symbiodinium sp. CCMP2592
AAATCCCATATTAGGGTTTATAATAAGAACCTACAAAAAAGTAGGGTTTGGTAGGTTAGGGTAGTATTAGAAGAAAACAGCGTGAAGGGTTAACCATCCTTTTTGCCTGCCTCTGCATTTCTCGACAGTGGGGCTTAGTGGTTTAGGATTTGCGGGGATTCGGGTTTGGGGTTCTTGGGGTTGGGCTTTGTGGGTTAGGTTTCAGGTTGTAGGGCATTGTAGCGAGTCCAGTTTCATCTGTGGCCCGAGGGTTATAGGGTAGCAGTAGGGAAATCGAGTGGACGGATACAAGACTGCCGGTGGTAACGTGGGCCTTGAACACTCGTCAGCTGCGATGGTGCTGAGACTATTAGCTAATTGCCACTACCGCTGCAACTATTGCTGCTACCAAAAGACGAGAGCGACATGCTGGCAGGTTTTGCGCAGGCGCATTGACGACTGAGTAGCGGCGCCCAGGCTCATGCGAGCACCCCGAGTTGACAAAGCGTCCCAATAAACCAAACGATGCCAAGCACAATCATTAATGCTGCGGCAGCGTGGACGGCAGAATAATGAACTTCCAAGCTGTTGCAGACGTACTTAGCTTCGCTCCTGCCTCCCGGTTCTACAGCTTCGTTCCTCATTTTTAGAATCTGTCTGTGGCGCCGAATGGCCAAGCACCCAACGCAAGCCGGGAACACGAACTGGCCCACATTCAGTGGCAGGCCCATGAAAATAGCCATCAAATAGCGTTTAGTTTCAAGCGGCAGGAGCAAATTGGAGATGCATGTAGTGACAAGCAGAACTTTCGTGGCAATCTTCAACAACCGCTGTCTGCGAATGGCCCATGCCAGATGAAGCTGCAAACCTGACATGCGCACACTAGTGGGAAACGAAAGGAAACTTGCAGGCTTTTTGGGGATGGGTATGCAGAGACGTGATATCGGTTTGGGTGATCGGATTGAGGTTTGGCTTTCGCGTGACTTCATTCAAGCACGGCCTGGCGAATCGTCCAGCTGGATCAATGCTTCGAACTCTCGATATAACGGCCAGAAAGTCAATGGAAAAGTGGTCACTGTCCTGCAATTCGGAAAACCGAGAGACACTGATTTCGCTCAGCAAGGCCACTTCTTCTTGCAGAACTGCGGTATGCTAAATGCCTTTCTTTCGGTGCTGGGATGCATTCTCGGGTTCTAAATTGAGGAAGGCACTGCCTTGGTGTCCCAAGGTGTGCGCACACACCGAGATTGTAACCAACTGCCACTGGAAGATACAGACCAACAGAGAAAATTACAAATGCAGAACACCAGCTATGCCTCAACGGCGCTTTCGTAGAGTAGCAATAATAGTGTAGCAGAAGACGAAGTAGTCGCAGTAGAGTAGTAGTAGTTGTAGTAGTAGTAGTAGTAGTAGTGATAGTAATATAAATATAGTAGTCGTAGTGGTCGTAGTGGTCGTAGTAGAAGTAGTAGAAGAAGAAGTAGAAGTAGTAGTAGTAGTAGTAGTAGTAGTAGTAGTAGTAGTAGTAGTAGTAGTATAGTAGTAGTAGTAGTAGTAGTAGTAGTAGTAGTAGTAGTAGTAGTAGTAGTAGTAGTAGTAGTAGTAGTAGTAGTAGTAGTAGTAGTAGTAGTAGTAGTAGTAGTACGCGCCACAGAGGCGCGTAGTGGTACTAGTGGCGTTCGTGGTGGTGGTAGGCAGTGGTAGTAGTGGTGGTAGTAGCAGTAGTACACAGCTGCTATCGATCATCAAACCAAGTATCTTCAGCACGAACAGCGCGCTGATGATGCGTGCAGCGTTTTGGTACCAAAGGCCCATCTCCATCATCTGCTGTAATGGCGTGCGTTTCTCGATAGTGCGTGCCCAGCCGAAGTAGCCAATCATCGCCACGAACAGGTAGAAAAACATTATCCTCGTGGTCGCCTTGACGACTACAATCTTGGCATTGCCTGGGTTCAGCATGTCAGCCAAGACGTAAGGCCAGATTGCTATGCCCCCAAAGGCCATGCCCATGTCATAGAGGCCTTGAGGGATCTGCTTTCCGACCATGCAGTAATCGTTAGGCTGGTCAGAGAACCAAGTCGCAAAACCATGGATAGATGCACAGGTCATCTCGATAATGCCGATGGCAAGCATGGAGTAAACGGCGTAGGAGGCTTTCGTCTGAAGGTCCTTAGCGCTCGTCTTCAAAGATAGTGGAACGATGACGATGGCCAGCAGAATTGTGCCGACAATCTTCCACCCGAACGGCGTATCCAAATCCTCGAAGTCGTCAGCATGTTGTTCCATGTCTGGGGTCACGACACTCAAGACGTTCAGAAACACATTCTGCAACTGAATGGCGCATGCCCCGTACCAGCTCAACATTGATAGCACCGCGTAGAAGAGATAACTGCGTGACAACAGGAAGATCTTGGCGAGGAAGGTCGCGTTGGGTACATCCCGTTCAATCAGCTGTGGGACCTCGACTAGCCGCAGGCAGATGAAGATGTGGAAAAGGCTAAGACATGTCAGTGCACCAAATCCCACCAACCATCCACATCGAGAAATCGCACGCGACAGGCGAAATGTACCTGCTCCTAGCAGTATCGCCATGTATGCATTCACGCATGCCAGATCCGAAGCCTTGGAGTAGGGCCGAAGGATGTCCTGGCAACAGAAGCTTCCTTCTAATTCTACTTGGATGCCTGCTGTTTCCTGGTTGAGAATAACAAATCACGAAGAAACATAAGATACAAGGAATTGACTCTAAGTGCAAAAGCACGCTGGTCTCAGGCACAGAAGCATTCTCTTCTACTACATCTGCTAATACCACTGGGCCAATGACTGCTTCTACCACTACCAATACCGCTATCACTTTCGCTATCACCACCATTACCACTGCAACTGCCCGACGATGACGCCGACGGCGGCGACGACGACGACTACTACTACTGGTACGGATACTATTCCTAGTAATGGCACTGCAGGTACTACTTGTACTACTGCAGTACAGCCAGCCGCACGCATTCCCACAACACATTGCTGTGTTGTCACGGTAGCAATCAACATGCATTCATATGTTACCATGTTCCTACTTCTGCTACTGCTTCTCAGGCTACTAGTCCAACATTAACGCTATGTGAAATTAGCCCGCAGTGCAAATTATATGGTGTTCGTGCTGCTGCTGCTGCTGTTAAGTTGTTGTTGTCAATCGAGAAACTGCTCCTATGGTATTCATGCTTCGTTTGCCCTGCGGTGTCCTGTGTCATCTCGGGTGAGGGCGCTGCGCCTTCTGAGACGCCCAGGCTCAATAGAATGGACTTGCGTGCTGAGCGACAGAAGTTGAAACTCCTCATTTCCGACATGGCCTCCTGCGAGAGTGCATCACCTCGGCTTTCTCGAGTCTTTTAGCCGCTATGAGTCAATCACATTGCAATTGTTGAAATGCTGCCATGTCAGTAGCCTTAATCCATCCTGCTTGTTGTTTAACAATGCCACTTTCATGACGCAATGGAACCACAGCCTGAACACGACACCCTCTTCTGGTACAACTCGGCTCCAACATCCTGACCCCAAAACCAACACCAGGATCCCTCAATCCCATGGAACTCTCAAGCCCAAAATCCTGAACCCGCATTCCAAACTCAAACCGCAAACGGGAACCTGGTCAAGGGGCTGATTTCAAAGGCCTCCATGCGGAGGGAGCCCAACGTGTCACCCACCTGAGTTCAACAAGTGCAGTGCAGGCACGCAAGCATAAATAAATAACCGTCTGCCAGGTACAACTACAATTACAAACAGGTTTGTTCTGCTCTTGCCTGCCATCCAACGTCAATGTCGGCGGCTCTATGTGCCTACTTTTAAGACTGACTTGAACCCAGAAGCCTTGAGCGCAACCCCAAACCCGGAATCTAAACACAATTCAGCAAAACGAACAGCCTAAATACGGACCGCTCCCTTATATGCTGGTGCATGTGAGTATGGTCGTGGATCAAGGCGATACTGCTTATACACAATTGTGACTTAAATCCAGGATGTACCAGATATCCACCCACCCTGCAAAAGAAAGTGACCACAATCAGCATGCCGAACCAGAACAGGGTTGTCCTTTTGGGAACCATAGACAAAGCCAAACAGACCAGGACTTCATGATGAGAGTCCCTGAAAGAACGTACCTTCACCTACCCGTCTGGTCTTTATCAGAGGACCTCGAAAACGACAACCCTGAACAAGAAAGCTTACGGTGAGGTCTCGAAGAGCCTTACTTTGGGGGCCTTAATAATTATCTACACTATTTTTAGGAGGGGTTCCTTATTACAAGTATAATACAAAATACCCCAAAACCCTATTCTAACTCTTATTCAAAGCCCCTATAGTAAGAGACCGGGCCTCCACACAGCCATCCTCAAAGCTCCCAGGGCAATCTTCCTCTTGCCCCTCTTCCGTCATGGGCTGTTTCCTGAGGTTTAGGGTTCGGGGCTAATGGTTAGGGTTTAGGGCTTAGAGTTTAGGCTTTATAGGGTTTAGGGGGGCACTTTCAAGACCCTCATGCTCAAATTCCGGATGCACTCTCACGTGGGAAACGTCAAAGCCCGGACACCATGTTTGGTCGGTGTATGCCTAATCCCTAGACCCCCATTGTCAGGTTGGGGGGCGTACGCTTGGGAGCAGCTGGGCCCTAGCTTGGCCTCCGAAGCAAACCCCCCGTCTATGACCCTGTCAGGCAACGAGACATTTGTGGCACAGTAAACAGCGACAGATATGTCGCTACTGGCCGAAGAGTAAGCACCAAATACGAGATCACACGCTTGTTCTGCAGTTGTGCAGAAACCCAGACTTTCAGAAATTGTTTCCTTGCAAGGGTTTATAAGGTGTTGTTGTGTTTGAAATCGTGTGCTTTTGGCGCGTTCTCTCTCTCTCTCTCTCTCTCTCTCTCTCCCTCTCTCTCTCTCTCTCTCTCTCTCTCTCTCTCTCTCGCTCCCTCCCTCTTGATGCTGGACCGCTGGAGCACAGTGTCAAGGGTTCTACGGCGCAGAAGACCTCAACCCACCAAGGGCCGCTACTGCAACATAGCAGGCAGCAGCAGTAGCAAGCATCACGACAACAGCAGTCGTGGCAGTAGTTTTCGTGGGCATAGTTCGCTGTCGTGTCTGTCGTTGCGGGCAACCAACCTCGTCGTGATGATCACAGTCACCTTTGTTACCATTGCCACCGTCAACACAACCATCGCCATCATCACCACAACACCATCAGCATCACCATCATCTCATCATCATGATGTGGCTATTGCTTGCGTTGTGGCGCCCTAACACCAGTGCGATCATATTCATCATCACCTGTAGCGGAGGCAGCAAAATGGTCACGACAGCTAGCCAGGGAGTGCCGAGAATCATCAGCGGCGATTGCCTTACCACGTCCACTGTCTGCGCGAAGGTCCGAGCCATCGCACCAAATAATCAATGGCAGATTGGGGCCGGTTGCTCTATCCCAAGACTTCAAAACAACGACTTCCTGGACCCCAAGCCGGGTAATTACCATATTTCCGAGTCCAAACATCATTAGAGAAAAGGAGTCTCGGTCACTTTACGCTAGCTGACACCATGCCATGAAAGGCAGCCTGCCGGAATGTAAGGCCCGACACACATGCCGAAACCTGCAATGTGTTGACCTCTGTGTCCTAGGCATGTGTGGCTACCTCTCCAGATCTCCCTGAAGCCATCTGCGGGCGAAGTGAGGCCTTGCGGCAACACTCAAGAGAGTTTCAGAGCAAAGTCACCATCCCTCACAAGCCGCCTACCTGCTGGCGCCCCTTTATCCATGGGCTTTAGTGAGTTAGGGTTTAGGGTCAACCGGAACTGACGAATCGTTTCTCGCAACATGCCAGGTCTCGTTGTCCGATAGCAAATGCTATTGTAGGAGCTCCCAAGCGACCTACACATAAATTCTATAAGGTAGTTAATATCCTCTCAAGGGCATTGGCTCCAACGGCTCCTTATTAGCCGCCTTTCCTTTTGGACCAAAATTGTGTAGCAATGCACGCAAGCTACGGTTGAGAACGACTTGCTGAGGAAACGCCAAAATGTCGAAGTGCGCATGCTTGGATATGCTCATGACTGCTTAGGCAGCAGCAAACATCTGATTTTCTGAAGTGGCGTGACGATGACATTGCGCCTCCAACTCTAATATAGTGGCCCTATAATAATTAGAATAAGGTTTTGGGGCCCATTATACTATAATCATAATAAGGAACCCCGCAATAGTATTGGTGCTTGTTAAGGCCCCTAAAGTACACCCTGATCCCCCTCTCTAAGCACGGAGCTTTGTCATCTGGCTGTGGGACTGGCGTCCACTTCTCCAATGGGCAAAGACCGGCATCTGACGGGCGTGGGCTCTGGAAGTTTGTGGACGAAACCGCTTGAGCACAGGACCGTGCTGGGAATGATGATGGTAATGATAATGTCGATGGCTATGGTGATGATGACGACAATGGTGATGATAAGTAGGTCTTATCTACAGCTCTTGAAGAACAGCGGCTCCTGGCAGCCCCACAGCCCTAAACGCTGCTTGCTGTGTTGTGGGACCTGCTGCATCGTCAGAACATGTCCGTCTGGCTGATTCTTCAGGTGCTTCGCGCTGTCAACAGCGCGACATCGCGCACACTTTACATCCCTGCTATACAGACTGCACTGGGAGCAAGACGCACGAGAAGAACAAACGGGACTCTGGCGAGAGCATTGTTTCGAGCACCTTGCCCACAGGCGCTCCACAGGAGGCTCCTCTTGCATCGATGCATGGCAGGCCGTGAAAGCAGCGGACTGTCACGAGAATGACCGAAAGAGCACGGGAGTGGAGTCCCAACATCCCATGCGGACGAAGCCCAAACACGAAGTTCTGTACGCTGAACCCGAAAATCTGCAGGCAGGACCTCGAAGCCTCCGGACACTCATGCTGAATCGTTTGATACTTTTTACAGATACCGACATCGTCTCCGTGGAAATAAAAAGCACTCCTCCAACGATAACCTCATCACGCCAAGGTCGGTCTCGGTGGGTCTTCAAATGGATTCTAATGCTGTGTTGGCTCAGAACAAGAGCTGCCTGAATCATTGGTTCTACAGATGTTAGACTTGGGAATGGTATACCCGAAAACCCAAGGAAAAACACATCTAGAGTTTATCAGCATTGGTTCTCAATCCCGAATGCCCAGACTAAGCCGGTACAGTCGAAAGTCCTCAATCGCACCCCACCATTCTTCTGAACTCTTGGCCTTACAAACAATGAGGCCTCGAACCAGCAAACCCAACAGTCCTCAACCTTGTACCCCATCCCAAAACCTGGCTTGCAGTACCCAGAAAAATCTGAACTTCGTTCGCACAGAGATCCGAAAACCCTACACTGTACTGAACCTGCGCATGCAAGCACCTGAAACTATGTAAACACCTTCGTCAGTGCCTTGCTAAACCCCTATTAAACCCTAACGGGACAGTACAGCCCCCAAGGAAGCGCCTTTAATGCCTCTACGTATTCTGCCCACAAACCTCAAAACCCTTGAAAACTCAGTCCTAAACCATGAACCCCTTAATCTTCTTCCCGAAACTTCACGCAGATTTTTCCCACCAAGACAATCAGCCCTGCCTTCCGTTTCCATGTCGCTGAGCCACTGGAGATCCTTGGCTGACTCTGAACCCCCCCTCCCTAAACCCTATACAGTAGAAGCCAGAAAGTTGGAACATCATTATCCTCATTCCCTCAAGGTAAAGTAGAGGGAATCCGAGCACTAATCATCCTAAGTCCATGTTCCAACTTTCTGGGGTTCACTAGAAACCCTAAACCCTAAACCCGTGTAGAAACCCAAAAGGTTAAAGTCCTGGGGGCCCTCTTAGCCTCCTGAGTAACCCTAAACCCTCAACCGTTAAAGTTCTGGGAGCCCAGAAGAAAGCCAAGGATCGTGGTCAGAACTCACCTGGAGCTCCTCCCGGGCCTCAGTCGCGAGGGTTTTTGTTTTATTCTTGGTGGGTTGGGGTTTATAGGGTTGGGGGTTTAAGGTTTCGGGGTCGGGGTTTGGGGCTTAGGGTTGGGGTCTTGGGGTTCATAGGGCTTTAGGGGTTTAGGGTTTGGGGCTGGGGGCTAGGGGTTCATAGGGCTTTAGGGTTTAAGGGTTTGGGGCTTAGGGGTTTAAGATTTGGGGTTTAGGGGTTCAGGGGTTGAGGGGTTTAGGAGTATAGGGTTTTAGGGTTGAAGGATGTTTAGGGTTTAGGGTGTAGGGGTTCTGGGCCTAGGAACTTTGCAGGTTTGTAGTAGCTTCTTCTATGAGTACGACCAGTAGTAGGGTGGTGCTCTGCTTAGCTGGCTTATACCACCAGTTTTCTGTTCAGTGCTCATGTTCGATAAGCGTGGCTTTCTTTCCACCGCCCGGGCATCAGTCCACGAAAGGTTTTTGAGAAAGGCCCCTATACATTAATAGAACCCCTAAACCCAAGCCCATCAGGTCAGAAGTGCTAGCAGAGCCTTGTGCAGTTGGCCTAGTTGGGTCTATAAACTTCAGATTGTAGCGTTAGCATAGGCCCTGAACTCTAAACAGCTTTACATTTTCAACTCATGGTGTGTAAGGACTATTGTTTCAAGTTTGGCACTCACTCTCAGAGTCTCACGGTGAGGACAGTGAGGCATATTCACATTCCATTGCCTGATGCTCGGCTGAGTGTGGAAACTGCCATTTCCTTTTCGGTGCAACAAGGGTGCCGTAAGGTAGAATTTATGATGCATCTAAACACGGCCCCTACTGGGTCTTCTATGTTGGGCTTAAACCCTAAAACCTACTCCAGGCTTTGGTTGGCATGCAGCAACCGCACCTTTTTTTGGTCCTTTGCTGGCTGCAAAAATCTGGCTATTGGAGACCAGGAGGAGCTTTAAATGTGCTTGGCTTACGACTCGGCAAGATGACCCCTATTCTGCGTAGCCGAGTGAACCAACCCTCCTAAACCCCCTCTGGACTCCAATGAATCTTCTCACTGGAAGGCAAATCCTGAAGCCTCTTCGTCGGCTTCGGGAATCGCTTCTTCGAGTTGCTCGGGTTGTGCCGGCGGCGGGCTGTACCTACAGCGGTTTCAGGGGCGTCAAGCTCGAGGAGGTGTGTGGAGAGAGGCTCAAACGGATTCAGGGTTAGTTACGTTGACGCTCGGATTTGCATGCCGCAAGAAGCCAGGAGACATTTGCTACGGTTACTTATTTGAGAACGGGTCAATAACACTAACCTGCTCAAACATGGGGCCGAAAGATTCAGTTTACACGATCTTTACATGCCACGCTCCACACCGCACTGCATTCATTTTATACATTACATGCAGCACATACATGACCTACATTATGCACACTACACACGTCTTGTATGTCACATATACTGTGCACGTCACAGACATTGCAAACATCCCATTGTTTTACATTGCATTGCAGTACGCACATGCACACATACGTACATCCAGATCTCTAACTGAGCATGGTGTCATGTTCTGAGCTAGGTTTCTAGGACAAAAGTGTTGTCTGAAGTGACAGGTGCTGGGAATCACAGAAACCGTCGTCAAGAACCATCACCCGCTCAACCTGACGCTGCCGCCTTTTGAATACACACACTAGCATACCCAAAGGCTCTGTAGTAGTTCCGGTTTGGGATTACCTTATAGGATTCTAAATATGAACCCCAAAGGACTTGCTGTGGAGCCTTTAAGTAAACCAATGAAGTCACAACTCCCTGGTGCTTAGTGGGGAATGGGGGAATGGGTCCCTATAGTAGCCCCTGTAAAATTTCCACTAATTAGTAGTCTCCATAATCCATTCCCCCAGTCCCTACTAAGCACCAGACAGACAAGTTTCAGCAGGGGCACATGTCCAGCGTGTCGCTGAGTGAACCCACGTCTTCGGAGTCACTTCCGCTGTCCTCCTCCTCCAGCTCGGCATCCTCATCCTGCTTGAGGGTGTAGGGTTTTTCTCCCTCGGGTGTAAGGTAGGGTTAGGGTTTAGGTGAAGGGTTTAGGGTTTATAGAGCTTGAGATACGAAATCGAGACGAAAGGAAATGAGGAAATGAGTGAGTGGATGTATGATGCACAAGCACCTCAAAGCAGTGAGATATAACAAGTATGTGTAATCCTGCCTGCAAACGGCTGCTTTGTGGATGCTAGAAACTTTAAGACAAGCATCTGGGAACGTACCTGCCAACGGCTGCTTGCTAGATGCTACAAACTTGGGACAAGCTTGCATGCAGTAGCCAGAACGTTCAGCAGTGGAACCCTCCAAGCAATCGTCATTGAATCCGTCGCCTCCTGCAATGTCGACATGGATCCACAACATGCTGGGACTGATTCTTGGTCCATTATGAAGGCCATGCTATCGGCCGCCGCACAACGGCCCGCCATTGCATCAAAGGGCCTGGAACAAGCCTTCGACCAAGGGTCCAAAGGACCTATAGATGATTAGGTACTCGGGTATAGGATAGCAGCTATGTAGGTTAGGATTTTGGAAAGCATATGATTATTGGGTACTTGCACCCTCGGGGTTCAAACAAAAACATTCCCAACACCCGCTGCCTTGATGGTGTCGTCAGCATCCGCCTTCGAATTCTTCTGACTCTCCCGACTTGTAATGAAGGCGTTCACTTCGGGATCGAACTTGCGAAGCAGCGTAGCCTTGCGATGCAATGCAACTGCTAAGACCATGCCTTCGGCTCTGCCCTTTATATGGGAGCTTCTTCCGAAAACGGGGGACCCTACGATAGTAACCTAAATAGTAGGATCCTTACTATTAGGACCTTAGAATAAGCTACCCCTAATTTTCGGAAAACCCCGTATGTAGACAGGATCACATCCTGTCTACAAGTGATGGATCCCTGTCGCACGGCATCAAAGTTTGATGAATATGTGTAGCTACAGCGACCTTCCGAAAGCTGCATACTTTGCGCGTAGAAGTTGAAAAGCGACTGGTACATTTCACTACGGCGCTGTGCTGTCATCGCTGCTGTTGGTGTCAGGTACAGTGAACGAGATAAACATCTTGTACAACACCGTTGGAAAATCCTCCCAAAAAAACGTCAGTGCTAGCATGCTCCTGCTTAAGGAATCATGGTTTTCAGCATCTAAGCTGTTGCTCAGAAACAGTTTAACCTCAATTGGGATATGCATAAACGAACTACTTATAGCTGAGTTGCACCGGTAATTGCTGAACGCACTATGGCTTAGCACGTTGTCGTTCTTCCCGTAGCTCAGTCAGACCGGATTTGGATTGGACGAATGATTCTAGCTAGCGTGAGTTCAACAATGTGTGCAAGCTGGCGCCCCTGAACCAAGGCGTCCGTAGTAAGGAGCATCTTGACGCAGTCACATCTTCCTAGCCATCAAGCACCAAAGTCCTCTCTCGACAACGCCATTGCAGCAGGGGAACCACATAGGCAGGCCAAGTCTGAATGTCCTCTCTCTTCTTTCCCGAGATGCTCTTACCTGGCGTATAGGGCATCAGTTTTATGACGTCCGCGCGAGCCCTATTTTCAGCATGGTTTTAGGCAATCTCAAAGGGTAGGGGCATCTGTCTGCGAGTTCGATCAGGAATGGGCGTGGGATCCTGGCCATGGAAACCCAGCAACAAGACCGAAACACGACTGCCCCGGCTTTCGAAAGCTCGAAGGAAACGAAAAGAGCACTCCAGACCCTCTAGCCGCTGACCCTCAACGCTAAACCCCTAAAGCTCTAAACCCAAACCCCAGACCACTAAGCGAACCCTTAAACTCTTAAACCCCTGAACCCTAAACCCTTGAACCCCTCAACCCCAATGACTAAACCCTTAAACCCCCCTAAACCCTCTTAAACCTTGAACCCTCTGATAGATCCAAGTTCCCCACCTCCTAACGCCCCTAACCCCCCTAAACCCTCTTAAACCCTAAACTCTAACCCCCTAAACCCTCTTAAACCCTAAACTCTAATCCCCTAAACCCTCTTAAACCCTAAACCCTAACCCCCTAAACCCTCTTAAACCCCAAACCCTCTGATAGATCCAGGCACTTACCATGGCCAGAGCTTCACTGACGCGGATCACGTTTTTCCTGCCGTGGGGGGGGGGGGGGGGGGGATTTTTAGGGTTAAGGGTTCAGTTCAGGTTTTATAGGGCTTAGGCTTAGGGTTCAGGGCTTAGGGTTCAGGGTTTAGGGTTCAGGGTTTAGGGTTTATAGGGTTTAGGGCTGAGGGTTTAGGGCTTAGGGGTTTATGCCCTCGCAACTCGGACTTGCCAGACGAGGTCTCGGGCTCGAAGTACTTTGACGGGTCGGCACTAGATGCTGACAAGCAAGGTTTGGGGTTCAGGGTTTAGGGTTTAGGGCTTACAGGGTTTAGGGCTTACAGGGTTTAGGGTTCGGGATTTAGGGTTCAGGGTTTAGGGTTCAGGGTTCAGGGTTTAGGATTCAGGGTTCAAGGTTTAGGGTTCAGGGTTGAGGGATGGCTTTGAGGTTTGCAAGCCTCGAAGTTTGGGGTGTTGGGGTTTCAAGGTTTTACAGCTGGGTTTAAGGCTCTACGGTTTAGGGGCTGTTGAGCCTTTTAAGTTTAATGGTTTAGGTTTAAGGGCTTTCGGGCTTCAAGAATAGCGGGTTTTAGTGTGTAGGGGATCAGGGCTTTACGGTTTTAAGGCTTTAGGGTCTTACAAGATTTAGGGCTTCAGGGTTTTTAATGTAAAGGCTTTAAGGGTTTAACGTTTTAGGGCTCTGGGGTTTTAATAATCCAAGGCTTTAGGGTTTAGGGGATGAGGGGTTTAAGGCTTTAAGGCTTTGGGGTTTTTAAGGCTTAGGTTTTTAGAAATTGGGCTTTTCACTTTAAGGTTGGGGCTTTGACGTTCGAGGGTTTGAAAGTTATTAGAGCTTAAGGATTGTAAGGTTTGGGGGTTGAGTTTGGGGGGGGGGTCTAGGGTTGAGGGTGCAAGGGTTTAGGGTTTAGGGTCTAAGGCTGCGGTAGATGTCACGCATAATTATGCGATGGTCGCATGCAGTTGTTCATGTATCAACCCAGGCTCTAAACCCTACCTGAACCGCTTCTGTTGGCTTCCTGATATAAGTCCTTAGGCAGGCGGTTGATTTCGGGTAAAGGTAGACCCTAAAGGTTCTATCGTTCACGCCTTTTGTTGAGTCTTGGGGCTCTCGTTTTGCAATTTCAGCGAGCCTCGCTCCATTCGTTGCTTTGTGGCCTGTACTGGTAGGGCTTAGGGGTGACTTGCTCGAAATTCAGATGTGGGGGTTCCGGAGTCTCATATTTAAGGGATCATGGGACTTGGCATCTAGGGATAGTGTTAGGTTATATAAGTTATATACCTATAACAACCCCCAATTCAGGTTGTGGTATCCTGACTAACTACGTCCCATTATCTATACTATTTATACACAGATCACTGAAGATCTATGCCGAGGCTGCGCAATGAAACATCAACAAGTTGCTGTAGTCTTGCTTACATATCTCGGAAAGCCAAGGGTATCAGATGGGTTTCGGGGTTTAGGGTCTGGCAGCTCATCTGAGAAATCCCGCTCCTCATGCAAAACTCGGTCAGGAATCTCCGCACACGGAAGTCGAAATCCTTTTTCTGCAAGGGCGTGCTCGCTTGCTCCACGAAGATGTCGACCCTGCGCTCAATCCTTGGCAGGCGCACTTTCAGGGCTTCGGGTTGGGGCTGTTCAGGCCTCGAATACGAATGTTACGAGCATTGCATGCTCTACTTCAGATAGCACCCAGTTTTGCTAGCAGCTAGCATTGCCAAGATCAAGTCCACTTTGCATCTTTCTTCTAGTTTTCCAAAGTCCGATGTTGATGCCACAAGGTGGCTCCAAAAGACTGCCTGCGAAGGGCGTCGAGAAAAACAGCAACGGGCAAGGCGGGTTTAGCTTCTCCCCGGAAATGGGCAGAACAAGAAGAGGTTAAGGAGTCTACACCACTATCCATGAAGAGAGAAGGGTTCAGGGTGTGGGGCGTACTGAACCGCACTACCGGGATCATCACACCAGCGGCCAAGTAACATCTTTGCCCATCCCTCACTTGATCCCTACTCTACTTAGGAACAAACTCGACCTGAAGATCTCAATCACCACGCGGAGCCGAGGGGCTCCTTCTTCCAGAAGACGTCGTCGCGCTTGACCTGGAGGACACGTGAGAGCCGTTCTAGAACAGAGCTCCCCTTCATGAGCCTTACTGATCCGATCCGGCCTATGTTAATGGTACAACTCAGACAACTCGGTATTACAAGAATCTCTCTAGGGGTTCCTACTAGAGATCTAGAGGATTTAGTGTTTAGGGGGCTCCAATATCTGAAATCATATTAGGGATCCTACTATGATGTACACGGTCTATTCCTTAATTGAGGGCTATCGGAGTCTCTGGGTCTGAAAGCCCCAAGACCCAGGACAGCCCCACATGAAACAACCTTGGGACCTGCCCCAGAAATTTCCAAGTACTCCCTATTAGAGGACTTTAGGGCCTTTTTTGGGTATCAGAAACCATAAATAAGGACTACTTAGACCCTGAGGGTTCACCCCTATAGAACCACAACGGAACATCCCAAGCTTTACATGAGAAGCGAGCCGCATTGTTGTAGCGGAGCAGTCCCCAACAGCGAAAATGGGACTCGAAGTCCTGCCTCCTGGCGTTTTATGTATGGTTTAGGAGTGTAGTGTAGGAACCTAATTCAGAAACCCTGGGCCTATAACTCCAAAATAGCAGGATTCACATAAGGAGCCCTAAGAAAGGCCCAAGTCGGGGGCAGGGTTGCAGCGCTTGGGCTTAGGTGAGGAGGGTCTGTGATATTGAACGTCTGCGACGCTGTTGGAGGCTAAGGGTTTGTCCCACAGAAATTGAACATAGGAAGCTAGATGCCTTCATAAGTAAATTAGGTTTTGGGGTACGTCATAGCAAGTGTCTAGTTTGACTTTCAGGAATATAGGCACTACTTATTCCCAGCCCCGACTACAGCAGGGCGTGACTTAACAAAGGGGCCTGAATAATTAGAATAGGGTTTTGGTACATAATATACTATACTCACAATCAGGAAACAGCGCCAAAAGAATGGTATTGGAAATTATTTAGGCCCCAAAAGTACCCGAAACCCTATGTAGATCCCTTTAAGCCTTGAAGGATCCCTTTTAGGAGCCCTTTAGGGGTCCCTTTTAAGGAACCCTTAAGGGCTCGAAGCTTCAGGATTTGATTGCTCTTGGGACCTTAGGCGTGGTAGGTCCACCAAGATGCAAAGGGAAGATCTGGGGGCAGAACAGACATCTAGGGTTTGGGGGCTTATGGTTCAGGGTTTAGGATGGTTTAGGGTTTATGATTCAGGGTTTGGGGTTTATAAGTTCAGGGTTTAGGGTTTGTAATTTTGGGTCTGGGGTTCAGGGTTTATAAGGTTTAGGGCGGGGTTCAGGGTTTTGGGTTTGGGGCTTGTACTTTAGGGACTGGGGCTCAGTTTAGTGTTTAGGGTTTAGGGCCCATTGCAGTAGTCCACGTACCCCACTTCTCCCTTCCGTGACTAAGAGTCTCGATTTCTACCCGGGTTGCAGCGGGCGGGCAAGTGTTTCAGATGACACATCATCAAGAAGGCTCGGAAACCCTAGGCCCTAAACGCCTGGACCCTTTTTACAACTCTCACCGTCACCCCTGAACCCGAAAGCCTAAACCCTCAACCGTCGGGGTTCGTGCTTTCTGGCACTTGCTCCCAGGGCCGAAGCCTACTGGGACCGTGCCTTGAACCCAGGGCCCTTTTAATGCCCCAATGCAAGGCCAAGCCCTCCCCCAAATCCAAAACTCGTGACTCGTAACTCTGAGCCCCCTAGAGCCGGCTCCTTTCGTGCACCATGTCTTGAATTGCAGCGCTGGCGATCTGCCTCAAGAAGTACTTGGACACCTCATGCGTCTCCTGATGGACTTGACGGTCAGGCTACGACCTTTGCACTTTGTGGCTTCATTAAGACTCAGTGTCAGGCTTGAGAGCGTTTGGGGCTCTAGCGGCTAGGCGTAGACCCGAAACCCACAAGATATCGGTTTCGGTGAGGCTATTGCAGGCACTTCCGTCTCCTGCTCGGCGATCTCCAGAATCCTGGCTTGCCGCTTCTCCTCAGGGAATTCTAGGGTGTCGGCCGGAAGGTTTAGACTGCCCAATTCAAAGATTTTGGATTTTGAGCTTCAGATTTTCAGATCCCCAGAACGGCAATCACTCCCCCACTTCGCC
This sequence comes from Symbiodinium sp. CCMP2592, assembly GCA_905221615.1. Lineage (NCBI taxonomy): Eukaryota > Dinophyceae > Suessiales > Symbiodiniaceae > Symbiodinium > Symbiodinium sp. CCMP2592. The sequence goes on from CAJNDT010005947.1 coordinate 1,068,777, forward strand.
AACGCTTGAACGCAACAAACCCGACCTTCGGTCCCTAAACCCTGAACCCGACCTTCGGTGACAGATTTTTGCTCTTGGAGGTCTTCTTCTGGAGATGGATTTGGTGGACGTAGAACTCGTCGTCGATCATCGCGGCTTGGAGAGCCCGGGCTTTGCCATCCTGCATGCCAAGGAAGTAGGACACCTGAGGCGAGTGTTTAGGGTTTGGGGTTTCGGATTGAAAATTAGGGATGATGCCAGATACCCCTGTTTCGGGTCTGGGCTTGTGGATGTTGGTTAATTTTTCCGAGCGGGGCTCTGGTTTCTGAGTCAGGGGTCTGGCGTGTAGGGTCCCAAAGAGGACATGCACATGAGGAGCCCTGATTGAAACTATGGGCTTTCGTTCCCATAGCATGCGACCCGTATGGGATTCAATGAGGCTTCTTGTGCTGATCTGGGCGGCTTACCCTATAATCCCTAGACCCTTAAACTCCTCACAGGCCCATGCAAACAGTAGAAAGCCACCTTGCTCCCTTCCTGGAGGTCGATGTGCACACCCGGAGCGGAGCCCATAAGGTTGGTGCGGTGGACGAAAATATCCTCTTCTGCGCATATGGAGGGCCGAAAAAGTAGAACAGGGCATGAGGGTTTTGGGGTGCATTATCTCCATCAATATAAATATGTGTAACTGTATTCTTCATTATTCTTCTTGTTTTATATACACGCATATTTGTTTTTCCACAAGAACTGCTTCTTCAGGTTGGTATCGTAATCCAACACGGGGGACCTCCCCAGTCCAAACATGGATTTTAGGTCAGTGGTCAGAATTTGACACCGTGACTTCAGGTTTCAGAGCCCTAGAGTGTCGGTGTAATCATTAGAGTAGGGTCTCGGGGTTTATAGCATTACATACTACGGGTAGTTATACGGGCACCTTGTTAACCTGGGTCATATTAAATATCGAAATCAGGCCGTCACTGCCCAAGAACCATCGGTTTTCAAACGCCTCTCGTGCTGCAATCAAGCACGTCCGGATTGTTTGTCGAACTTTTGCCGCTGCAATCGCTCTCGTCAGGTCGAATAGCTTCAATCGTCAAGTCCATGGAGCCCTGTCAAGCCTTTCAATTGACCCAATAAACCCCTGCAACACCCCACCAGAAAGTCCAATCTGCCACTAGGCAATTGTGACGCAGGGCTCCCCTAAGCCCTAAACCCTAAGCACCTGATTATGCCTGTCTATGATGCCCAGCAAGCCATCGCGCCGGCGGGGCGGAAAGTAAGAGAGACAAGGTACAGCCTTGAAGCTCGGATAGAGAACCCAAGCACCCTTAAACTAGTGAGCTTGCCAATAGCAACTATCTGATCTGTCAGTTTAGAACCTCTTAATTACACCTCGTCTCCCCGCACCTGGGTCCAGCCCGCAACCGTAAGATGGTCCTTGTGATCCTCCTCCCCGGTCTCCTCCTCTGGCTGCGGCTGCACGATGAAGCCGAAACCTCGTTCAGAATCCCACTTCCGAATGGTACCCACATACCGGTTGGGATCCTCTCCAACCTCAGTTCCAGCGTGCAGAGCCCAGGAGTTAAGCCACACGAAATAAGGCCCAATTTTCATCCAAAAGACGCAGACACTACAAAAGCAAGATAATATAGGGGCCTTAACAATTAGAATAGGGTTTAGGGGCATATTCTACTATACTATACTTATAATCAGGAACCCCCAAAATAGTATTGGTAATCAGTTAAGCCTCTACATTATAGTACCCGGTTATAGATACCTTATAGTAACCCTTATAGGCCGCTTTAAAGGAACCTTATTCTAATCATTTAGGCCCCTATCGTAGGCATGCTAGAGAGGTCGGGGAGCATTCATGATCTGAATGTCGTCCGCCGCCTCCGCCTCCATGGCTTTCAGCTCGTCGTCCGGCACTTTGAAATGGTGGGCTGACACCTGCGATCGGTTTAGGGTTTAGGGATTAGGGTTTGGGGTTTAGGAATTATGGATTAGGTTCAGGGATTAGGGTTTGGGGTTTACGGGTGCCCTAAACTGCAGAGCCCTTTCCACTCCAAGGTCGAATGCTGCTCTGAGAGCCCGGGGTAGCATTTCAGTTCTCTGGATCGTTCGTCCTGCCCGAACGCCCGCTGGAGATAAGAGGTCGAAGTCATTAGCTACAAAAGCCGAGCATGTCAGCCGTTGTTGGGCGGGCAGGGCGGACAACGAACGAGGGGCGGCTTTCTGGCATGGCCAATTTAAGCTTGGAGTCTGCTTCTTTTGCTTGGAGGCTAACGTACCCGAACTGAATTTTGCTTGCTCGATTTCTTGCTATTCTAGGACACAGCATTTTCGTAGCAGTGAATCCTATGCTCTTTAGCCGGAACTGTGCTGCACATGGTGCTTCAACCACCGTCCTTATAATGCAGACGTGCATGCGCATGGTTGATTTATGTCGGACTAGCATATTATATTTGCATCTGTCGAAGTGTCTAGATGTTGTGTATACATATACAGTATGTATAGGTGTGTATACATAATAATATATACAAATATATACATACATGCATATATATATATATATGCATGTATGTATGTCTGCATGCATGCATGCATGTATGTATATGTACATGTATAATATACACACGCGCAAAGAGGCGCATGTAACAAAACACTTTTTTTGCACCGTTGCATTTGCAAATGCTTGCTTACTACACGTGTTTGCCAGTTGTTGATATATTTGCTTATTTCCTCATCACTTTGGGTCATGCCTGCTTATGCTGTGTATGATGATTGTCCGTCGCGTCTCCGGGGCTCGGAGGGTAACGGGCTCCTGTCCTGATCGGTGATAATGGATTGTGCTCAGAGTGATGGCCAAAACACCCGCAAACACTACTTTGCAGCAGCACTGGCACTACGCATGACGACTAGTCTAGCTCTAGCACTAGCATTAAAGAAACTGTTGGACTACGTTCACCGAACGGTTGCTGCCGCAAATCTCCTTCAACTGCGAGCCCTGTACCCCAGGGCTCGGAATAGCCCAGAACAGGTGTACTATTTACAGACGTTAGACACCGAAGTACGTATACTGTTGGTGTACTTGGAGCCCTAGGGTATAGCAGCCTGCTCCAGCATGAAGATGCTGAGCGCATGCTGCGCCACATCGTAAGGAAGGCTTGCCTGGGTTGCTCGTCGAAATCTCAGAGGGAACGTGCGCCCTAACTCTGTTACAATAAAAGCACAAAACATTAGGGCCCTACTCCACAAGAAGGAGATTCCCCAAATCTAAACTCTAAACCCTATAGGCGCTAAGATAATAAACGGACGAGATGCCCGAAAGAGACCTGGTTAGCCTAAACCCTAAACCCGAAGAAGTAAACAAACACATTCCTTTTGAAGCGACCTGGATACCCAAACATCCAGGCATCTCTTGGAGAGACCGAAATGCCTGTGCATTCGATTGCCCTGACGTCGCAGTCGATCATGATCTCTGATGAAATCCTCAGTTGAGAGGCCCAGGGGACTTAGTAATAGGATATAAGTTATAGTTACAAGTATTATAAATACCCGTTTGCACCAGGACTTGTGGAATCGCCTGTATTATAATATCCTAAAAATGGAGTTACCCCAATTGTCACCCCGACTTACTAAGTCCCCCGGCCCTCCAAGTATTTGTAGGTATGGATGATGATGAGTGCATAAGCATGGACATAGTAGTAGCCCTCAAAGTTCACAAACGCTCGCAGTTCTGAGATGCAGTGCTTCATTTCCCGTGTGGAGGCGCTTCTACATTTTGATGTTCAAGGGTCCCCATTATTGGGGGTCGGCTTCCTGCTTCTACTGTTTTGGGGGGTCGAGAATGACGTCTGAACTGGGCAAGAATATAAGGAAATGCGCCCAGTTGCGGGTGTTAGGGGTCAGGGTGTTACTAAGACAACCAAACCCTCGAACATTGCGGCTGGCTCTGAACGGCTCTGATATCCGAACCACGGCACCGACTCGAGAATAGCTTGAAGCTCAATTGGCATCGCCTCGTCAGGCACCTTCAGAAGGCACTCCTGGAGACCGGATTTTAAGAATCAGGGTGGGTGCTTCGTAGGACTGAGCTCCCTACGCATAGTGGGATTCCAGCGCTTGGCTGCATGAGACATAACAAACAGCAACAGCATTATAGTAGTATGAGCAAGAATAGCGGGAAGGGTGGGAGTCATAGTAATAAAAACAGTGCTAGTGATAGCTATCTCTTGAAGTTGACTGACTAGCTCGTCTGTCGTTGACCGTCGAAAACCCGTGTCGAGCGCTTCCAGCGCTGCTCTTCTGTTGTGCGGCTTGGCGACGGCAGCATGGGAGCCACTGTTGCGGCGCTGCTCATCTTACCATACACTGCTATGAGCCCATGTTTGAAACCCCTCAGCCTACAGCCTGAAACCCCACATCCGAACATCGAAGTAGATACCCTTGGCCCTAAACCCTGTCCGTCGGGTCTTGCGTCTCCGGAGGGTCTTCAAAAAAGGACACCAGCAAGCATGCTGTCTCGTACTGCAGTTCGGAGATCCGCTGGATCACTGTGTCCTCAAGTTTAGTGATTTTAGGACTAGGTTTTTGGAAGGACAGTAGGCGTTCAGGGTTCAGGATCGAGACTAGGAATATGGAGCCTAGGGCTTAACATGTAGGCTAAGAACGATACGGGCTATTGTTGTTATTTGGGGCAACCGGCTTCAGACCCTCAAATCCTAAACCCTAATTACACTGACACCAAGGGAACACCTCGCACGAGGATAGGATGAGCAGAGACCCTCGCTGAGAATCAGACATAAAATCTGGCGTAACATAGAGGCCCGTAATGTTTGGAAAGGCTTTTGGGCTACAGTACACTATACAAACAATACAGAAGCCTTGTACGTGTATGTCACGAGTGGTGTTTTTGGTAGTCGGTCAGGCATCTGCTCTATTGGACATCCTTCACGGCCGGGAGCATCGTATGGAGCGAGGGCGTGTGATTGGAACAGAAAAACTGCTCTTCAGAGAGTTGGTAGGGTTTGCGGTTCTCGAAATATGACATCCGTTGTACATGTACCCGAATCCCAAACAAAGCGCCTGTTGCGAAACCCGCTTCGGTTCAAGCTTTGCAAAAGACTTCAAGAATGCTATTCGGGTCTGCCTCGGCACTGAGGGGCAGATGATTTCAGATGGGCACCTCGATCAGATAGCGTTTCTATTCCCAGGACCAGCGCCTGCACACCATCCCCGAATCTACACAGACTCAGTACACCCTGAATCCTAAACCCCAAATCGAAAGCCCTAAACCTCACACCACCCTAAAAGCCGTAAAGGCCCTGAACCGAAATCCCTCAAGCCTAAACCCTAAACCCTGAACCCCTAACCCTAAACCCCTAAACTCAGTGGTCGCCAAGGCTCTGTCAAGGCTGCCGGGTTCCTCAAACCGAGCTGCCGAAGGCGGTTGTTGAGACTCAGAAGGTTCCTCAGCTTCTTGGGGTTCTGGGATACAGGGCTCTATGGCTTGAGGGCTTCATAGGTTCTAGGGCTTTAAGGCTCTCTGGTTTTAGGGCTTCGGGGTTTTGAGGGCTTCAGGGCTATATGACGTTGGGGCTTCAGTGTTTTTTGGGCTTCAGGATTCTTGGGGCTTTCGGGCTCTAGGGCTGCAGGGTTTAGGGATTTTTAAGCTTTCAGTCTCCAGCCTAGAGGGCTTCAGGTTTTCTAAGGGGTTGGTATTCAACTGCTTCTAAGCCTAAACCTATAAAAACCCTAATCCAAACCCGAAAACAGAAAGACTTGGACCCTCACCCTAATTGCGGTACCCCTACTTCCTAAACCCTAAACCCTAAAGCCTAAACCCTCAAAAAACAGCCCATGACCCTGAAGCTTTAACCACTGAGCCCCTAAACCCAAATCATCCCCCTGGCTTCATCCATAGAAAGTTATCATGACGCCTATGCGAATATCTATATTTGTATATGTATATGTATATATATATATATATATATATATATAGATTATAGGTTGAAAGACAGGTAGATAGATAGGTAGATAGATAGACAGGTAGACATGTAGATATGTAGATAGATAGATAGATAGATAGGTCGATAGGGTTGTATGGCGGCAAACACCTACTCCATGGGTAACTGGGCTTCGACAGGAAAGTCTCCGGAGGCCCGATCAGTAGGCGAATCGGAGCGAGAACATGAAGACGAACATCAACTGTTTTTATGATACGTTTGAGGACCTGGCCATGACTATGTATCTATATATATATATATATAACATGTTATCTACATCTGATATATATATGTGTGTGTGTGTATACACACATCTATCATGATACATCGCGGAGTTGTGGTTAAATAATTAAGTAACAGGTATTACTACACATACACTCAGAGGGAGGTATTTTGTGTGTGCATGAAGTGCAACTCGGACACAAGTCCTTTCTTTAAAATATCAATGCTGTGCTGGTCTACGTCAGAACCTAAGTCCTACGAAGCGACACACCCAAAATCCCGAGCCTGAAAACCGTCTGACTCGCTTTTGAAGCCCTGCAAAAACAAATAACAACCAGCAGGGAATCTAAACCAACCCAATCTGACCCCCCCAATCCCCAATCAACAACCCAAACCCTATATGCTGTCTCAACCCTTTAAACATTCTTAAACTACAAAGAACTACAATTACAAAAGGAAACCGAAAGCAAACACATGCCCAGAATCAGAAGTGGCCAGTGATGCTTCTCCTCTGCGAAACTTTCAAGCTCGGCACTCTCCTCCACGTCCCACTCACGGCCTTCCCTTGCCTGAGTTAGGACTCAGAGGGGTTTAGGATGTCTTAGTGTTTAATGTAGAGGCCTCAATAATAAGAGTAAGGTGTTGGGCGTTTTATGGTTCTCTAAGTTCTCTACAGTTCTATAGGGAAGACTATAAGTGAATACTACTACGAGTTGTCCAGACGCGTAATATCCGGCGAACTGAGACTCCAGGGATGGGACAATGACTGACAAGGGAAATGCTTCTCACGAAAACACCCTGCATGCAAAATGAAGGCCGCAATAATTAGAGAAGGCTTCGGGGGTACGTTATCGAAGAACCATAAGGAACCATAATGAACATTATTACGATTCACTCGGGCTTCTGTATTATGCATCATAGCACTGGCAAAGATGCAGCCGACGCGCGACGAGGACAGTCTTTAGAGGAGATGCTTTGTGGCTTGCAGTGCTCGGGTTGAGGGTTTACCCTTAGGAGGAGTGGGTCTTTAGATCTGAGGGGAAGACTGGAATCGGGGCTGCAAACTGGTTCGTCTCAGTAATCAAGGCAAGATGTCTATAGTCTACAGATCACTGCCAGCATGCAGTGGCGACCCCCACAACCCAAAAACACAAAAGCTCGAACCACCTAAGTTTTGTGCCAGCTTGCAACTCGCAAGACGCCGTTCAAGAGCTGCTGGCACACCTGATCGGTGTAGAGGGCGGCCATCCAAGTAGGGTTTAATGGTTCCGAGATCTGCGTCTCAATTTCTTGCAGTAAGTCAGCCTGCCCGGAAGCAAACTCTTTGTACCTTTGGGTTTGATGATGGAAACTGGATTCTGACAGCTTGGAAAGCTCTGTGTGGCTGCTAAAGAGTCTAAAGAGAAATCCTTGCAACTTCGACGAAGCTTGAGGCGAGTTAATGTGGAGGCTTTCGTTCGGTCTAGATTCCAAAGGGGTTGGCGAACTGAGGCGGTAGGCTCCGGCCTGAGATTGTGTGCTTGAGGGCAACATGTCTAGAATGAGCAACATTCGGGTGCTGCCGGGTCTGTCTCTGGCTTATGACTTTCTTGATGTCATCAAACAAAAACAAGAGAGTTCACCTCTCTACAATCACAGAGGGACGACTTCCGATGCTACGTGTGTCATGCAGGCGGCCTGCATACTTGGAAAGAGTATCCACTGATCGTACCTGTACAATGCTTGCAACATAGTAGAATATACCCCCGCCCCCGCACTCTGTGTGGAACATCCCGTCGATGGCGCCTGCAAATGCAGTTGGTGCTGCGACTCCTGCGCCGGAGTTGCTGCATCCTCCTGCGCAGCCGTAACTGCATAGTACCTCCGTAGGTTGGGACATTGTGAAGGGGCCTTGAGCGGAATAAACAAACAAACAAGTACTGGCAAAACAACATGCATATGTATATGTGTATATATACAAACATACACAATACACTCGACCATCCATGTGTACATAAATACCTGCACTGCTGCGACGACTTAAGACATGTCATGCCAAGTTTCGTGCACGGAGCACCGTGCAATTACCCAAACCGAAGCCTCTCTTCGATGGAGCTACTGTGGATTTACCGTGTTGGGGTCCGCCAGGCCGATCTCAGTCCCGATCAATCTTTATTCAAAACTCTTGCCTGCATCCTGCACTTCGCACCAGCATCGGCTAAGGCTAAGTAGTACAGTAATCGTGCAACGGTAAAACAGTGTTGGTGTTGAAAAAGTAGCACATATTGTACAGTGGTACTACAGTAGAAGTACAGTATGCTCCAGTAGTGCAGTAATTTTTGCCTCCTACATCAGTAGAATAGCAGCAGTACATTACTATAGTACTTACAGTAGGAGTAGGAGGGTTTGCGGGTAATTGGAGCTGTTCGGGGGCCAGGAGTGACGGGTAATTGAAGCTGTTTTGGGGCCCGGGGGTTACCGTACGGTTAGGGCCCCGCCAAAACCTCAAAACCAAACCCTGATCACTCCAAGATAACTACCAATACTGAAAGCCTTCATTTTGACGACATTTTCCTTGATGATTCATCCTACCCTACCCCCGACAGTCGACTAGCTTTGAGGCATGGTACAAGCTTTCTCCGATCTCTAATTGTCATTGACCATTAGCTGCAAGGAAAAACAACATGTCCGCCGGGGCAACAAAATCGTTATCTTAACTAAAGCCAATGCCGCATTCCGAAAAGAGTGACTGGCAGCATGTTTCTGAAGCTCCTTTCTAGAACCGAAAGAAGACTTGTGGCATGTCAGCTTCCAAACATTCAAGGCTTCGGGCTCAAGACACGGGGAAGAATCATGGAAGAACGTGCTGACCGAAACCGTCCATAGATCTAGAGCCTTTCTGTTGCAGCGCCGAGGTGCATTGGCGTGCGACCGTTGTTGTCCTTTCAAACTAGCTGCTTAAGTCGTAGAACAGTTCAGATGTGGTGTACAAGAGCATCTACGTACATATCCCCAAGCCCAAACAAACGCTCCAAGTTCAGCTTTCAGCGCGGCAGCTACAGATTCGAAAACAGGCCGCCAATGTGTCCAGACATGCTCAGCGCCGCCATGTGTCCCAATCTAACCCTGAACCACGGAGCCCCAATGCACACCTCCTCCAACCGCGAAACTCTCATATCGGCAAGAAGACTGCAGTCTCTACGTTTCAAACCCCGTAGCCGCCCGCCTCGAACCCTCTATCCCGAAACCTTATACTTACTGCACACGAATTGAAACCACCAAGAAGACTTCCGGAAACTCGCGCAAGAGCTGAACCTATCAAAACCGCACGGTTTTCGCGGTTCCTTCTTCTAAGTGTAGTACAACGGGTCCCAAAAGCCCTGTTCTAATTATTAAGGCCCCTGTATTTCACCTTGAACCCTGAAAGTCGCCGCTCCTTCTTCAGCACATCTGCCTTCGCCCTGATCAGGACCTTCACAGACTCCAGGGCCTTGGTCCAAGAAGTACAACCATTAAGACACATGACCATTGTCATTACTATGATAATTGTTGCTCTTACTAACTATTCTTACTTGTAGTAGTAGTAGTAGTAGTAGTGGTAGTAGTAGTAGTAGTAGTAGTAGTAGTAGTAGTAGTAGGAGCACCAGCCGACTGAAATCTGACGGATGTTGGAATCACAATGATAGCTGGGGTGGCCATTAAATATTCCGCGGGCCCGTGTTTCCGGCTGCTAGAGGATTTTAAATTGCGCAGAGATTCCAACTCAGAATAGGCCAAACAATTGATATCGAGGCTGGTGTGATGATAATCGAAAAAGGTGTGACAATTGAACCATTCCGGGCCGAAAAAGCTAAACCTGAGAGGACCCTAAATGCAGCCGACAGAGTGCAGTTCAATACTGCTACTACTACTACTACTACTACTACTACTACTACTACTACTACTACTACTACTACTTCTCCTTCTACTTCTTCTTCTAATAGTGTTTGGGAGTACATTATACTATAGCTAGAATAAGGAACCACGACAACCCTATGAAAATTACCAGGCAACATACATTATCAAGATGACACCGGTTTCTTCTGCCGCAACAGAGCCTCAAAAGGTCTGGCCCAGGCAAGAGGATCCACTCCTTACTAATTTGGCCCCCTTGGCTGCAAAGACACCCCGCGCCCTGCTGCGAGATGAAGAGGTGTGGCCAACTCGTTCCCGGTAGCCTCCTTGCCAATTCTTAAAGATTGGCTCTCTCGTTCAGCTCTCACGCAAGACTTTCCAACTCAATTCTCAAAGTCTAGGTCCAGCTATGAAGTTGAAGAGATAGGTCGTATGTGTTGGCGCCCATGGGGTTTCGAAGCTCAGGTCAGAGTTCAAACTCTGGAGATGAAGGACTCGAGTTTCGGCCGTTTGTCGCAGTCATCTGTGAACAACAATCGTCGAAACTAACATCCAGCATCCCGTGCTTCCGTGTTACGTACCTGTGCTCGGAGGATAGAATAGGACTGCTCTACAGCTGCTGGGGCATGGCGATCCAGTTTCAAGCGGGTATATGGTGAAATGGTGATAGCAACACGAAGCCAAGAATACACCGAAACAGCAGCATGTCACAACTGATGACAAACATGCCTGGATGCACAGAATACGAAATGCGATACTAAAGCAGGCCACTGATGTAAAGAAGAAGGATGCAGTCCGAACGCGGTTTGCATCATGCTTGTTCTCATTGAAGTGTTTGTGACTAGTGGCCATACCGCTTGAACTCTTGATGTACTGCTACAGAAGAAAACAAACCAATTTACCTCCGGCGCTTACCCTGTCCGTACTCTTCATGTTACTTCGCTCCTCCTCCTCCTCCTCCTCTAGAAGATAATAATTAACTCACACTTCCTCCTCTGACCACGAGAAAGTTCGGGCAACTTCGGCTAAATGTCGCAGTACCCACGCCGCACACGAAACTGCAGATAAAATTTCAGATAAAAGCTGGATTGAGACCTGTTGGCCCTTGCCGATCGGCAAGAGCCACCATGACGAAATGCAAGCACTGCCTTAATAATAATAACAATAATTAGAATAGGGCTTTGGGGCCTATTATACTCTAACCCTAATAAGGAAACCCCAACGTAGTATACGTAATTATGAAGGCCCCTATATTACGAACGGAATCCGCCACGAGACAGCAAAGTGCTGCCACATGACACTGGCCGGTAAGCCCTCCGCAAGGAACCTGAGTGCGGGCTCCGGCACACCATCGGGTCCTAGGGGGTTCCTGAACAAGGGTCCTATAGGTCTGTTGGTGGCCCGGGCTGCGGTGCATTAAGGGTTGCTTTACAGTTGAGGGGCTTGGGGGTCTAAGTTTATAATAAAGTTTTGGATAGGATCTGGTTTCACGAAAATACGGCATGCACACAGCTGGCAGAGGAACCAAGGAAGCATTGCAGCACATGCTCTTCACTTTGAAGCCGCTCCGCAACCTTCAGCGAGGGGACCTCACGTGAAGCCTCTTCCTTTCCCGAAGGGCCTAAGGGTTTTCCCGAAGGGCCTAAGGGTGGGTGGAAACCTCATCATGTCCGGCACGGCCGGACAAGCACCACGAAGTCTATCTGTGACTGCGGGGAAATACACTCAAGGCCCGAGAATGCCCGGTGTAGATGGCTACAGGAAACTGGTGATCTTCTTCTTAAGAAGAGCTACAGATCAATTAGGTGGAAGCAACAAAATCACAGGTACATGAGACGTTCGATACTGCCTCCATGATTCTTGTTGAACCCACCAGGCCCTCATCAAGCCCCGAATGCTAGTCATCCCCTGCGCCACAGCAGCCGAGCACATAGTCTTGAGAGACCGCATGCAGAAGCTGCATGCAGCAGGGACAGCACCTGGCAAATATTGGATTTGAAAACGGCTGGGCCTTGTGAGGCGGCTTTGAAGCCAGAATGCTTGATGATCTGTGTGCAATTACGCCACTTGCAAGAACCAAATTCAAAGCCTGACATGGTTTCATGACCTCTATCTCTGGTACCTTCTTTTCGCTTGCCTTTCGTTCCTTCAATCTAGATGTTCTCGCTTACAGAGTGGACTTCGTTTCTTTGAATGTATCAAGCCCAATTGCTCTGCCGGTGCTGCCCCTGGAAGCACCTATACCTATGTAGTGCACTTGTCCCTGAACCCCATGAAGCATGAGCACATGGCCGTTCTATGTAGCCATCGAATGTGAGTGTCTCGTCTAGAGCAGAGCGCGTGGCGCAACGGCTCGCAGTCTGTTGTCGGGTTAAGGCAAACAAACTTCAAGGCTCTTTCGGACTGTAACCGTTTGGCGTTTGGGGTTTTCGGGTTCAGTCTTAGGGCTTGGGCTCTGCAGCGTGGGATGGAGGCGTTAAGTTGTAATGAGCTTCGGGCATCGTTTCTATCCCTACCATGGCCGCTCCGTTGGTACCACTGTGGTCTCAGAACTCTCTGCAAATACAGTTCAAGGCCTGGTCTCGAAAGCGTGAAAATAGTAAAAGATCTATTTCAGGAAATCGAAAAGCAGGGTTTGATGAAGGGTGTCTAAGCGTTTTTGAACCCCAGATCCATACGACTTAAACCGTTATCGGCATCACAGTCACAAGGCTGGTAAGCAGCCTTTTAAATGCAGTTTGCGTTGTCGCGAAGTTCAATTGTTGTTTTGGGCAGCACAGTCAAGCTAAGCTCCGTTTAACACTGGTGCAGTCACCATGCGAAGTTTAACCGTGAACCACTGTTGACTGCTCTGGCCTGGTTTTGGTCAGGAGGACGTTCGATGTAACACGACCCATGACGATGACGATGATGATGATTTTATCTCGTCTTAAACTCTTTATTGCGTACATTGCTGCTTATGTCTTTCTGCACTCCTTTCCTGATGTCGGCATGTCGTTCCTTTGCCCGCACTCCCCTCGTTGTTTCAGTCATTTTGTTGTTGGGGTGATCTACTCAGTGCGTTGCCGTCGTTGCGTGTGTGTTCTTTTGTTCTTGTTCTGTTCTATTGTATGTTTTGTTGGTTTTGCTCGTTCTTCTGTTCTGTCTTGCTTTCTTGCATCAATTCTTTAGTTGTTGTCTTGCTAGCCGTTATTAGTCGTATTTACCGATTTATGCATAAGTTTCCTTCTTTCTGTATTTCATTATGTCTGCTCACCGTGTTGTTCTTCTTGTCTGTATTTCCTTGTTCCTTCGTTTATTACTTTCCTTTGGATCTTCCTGATTTTGTTGTTCCTTGCTGGCATTCTTTATTTTTCCGGTTTTTCGATTTTTCTGAGAAGGCTCGTGTTTCTGCCAGATTCGTCCTGCGGCTCTCTCTTTTGCCTACAAAACTTGGAAAGTCTTTTCGGATTGACAGTTTATCGAGGCCTGGAACTTTTGTTGGTGGCTGTAGTCTCGCTGAAACCGCGGCCGGCCTCTGCTGATCCCTTCATTCGCTCATCGGACGTGGCCATGTGAACCTGGATGAGCTTTGAAAGGGAAAGGGTTGGAAAGACTGAAAACCGACTTGTATCTCCATAGTAATTACGCCACAGTCGCGCTTTGCTGCACTTGGGCATTGCGGCATGCTGCAGTACTAGCACGAAGAATTGGCAAATGTAACGGTCCCTAAACCCCTGCATATGAATGAACGCAAGGGCGATGATGAGAAGCCTTGACTGGGCAAGATCTGCCCGAGAGCCTTCCGCGCACAATGCTCGAAAGGCCCTGGACAAGAATCGGCCAAGCAACGTAAAGAAGGCTGTTGGGTGTGCCCGGCAAGATTGGTCCACTCCTGGCGAGCTTGCAGAGTCATTCCTGCAATTTCGGGCCGTTAAGTGCGAAGTAAACTCAGGTGCCAACAGTGTACCAACATCTGCACAAAGCACTCCCGATGAAAGCATTGACTATGCCAATTCCCGTGGGCTTCTGTATATTTCGTGCCAAGGTTCTCAGCTAGCAGCCGCAAGCACCGATCTTCTGAATTCCGATGCTGGAAGAGGATATACTGTCGGAGCTGGTGATACCTCAGGCAACCAGGCTTTCATTCTTCAGCAGCTGGGCAGCTTGGTCTTCTTGACTGTATGGTACATGTGCAAGCACGCGCTCACGCACGCACACATCCGTGCCACGCTCCACACACACTTGACGCTATCACCCTGAGCTCGAAACCTTCCACGACAGTGAGAATGCTTACAACACCGTTCAATCCTCTTCGAAAAGTCGGATGTGCAAGCTCAGGAACTGCCTGATGACTGCGACTGAGTGCTGGGGTACATATATACATATTTATACAAAATCTTGTCAGTGACGGATGGGTCCAGGGTCCAAGAGTTCCGACGCTTCGCTAACCAAGGCGAGCGACAGCGTCTGGTCGATACTTTCCATGCCCGCTTGCTCAGGAGTCGGCATGTCCTTCAAAACGTATGCTTGGTATGATTCCCCAAGGGTCCTGCTGATGCATAATTTCACGGCAGTGTTGAAATAATCCGAAAAGTAGCAATAAAATTTTGATAGGAAGAATAATAGTAAGAGCAGCCAAAAGTAGTGATAATAATGCTATCACGGGGGTCGCTGGAACACATCTTCAGAGTGAGTGTCTCGGCTGGCTGAGCTACCGCACATGCGTGCATACAGATGCTTACATCAGCCATACATGCATCAATAATCATCAATATATATATATATATATATATATATATATATATATATACACATACATTCATACGCTTGCCGACTATGATCTGGTCAGCATGCAACGGTATACAGATATACACATGCAGTTATCTATTCCTTACTTGGTATCTGCATTACCTGTTTATGCACATCCGCAAACATACCATTATGCTGCAGCTGTGCGTCGCTTGGCACAGGCTTCGCCTCCAAATTGTAGACGACCTGCTCGACTGTGTCAATTGATTCTCTGTCTTACTGCTCAGGACATAAGGTCCTGCGAGACCGAAACGGTCTCTTGTTCATGGCAGTTAAATATATATATATATATATATATATATATGTATATATATAATATATATATATATACTATAGTATACTATAGTATAGTATGATATAGTATAGGATAGTTAGGGCTACGCTCGCACCCGTATGGGTCCGACATCAAAACTTGGTCCGGCCAAAACCTCCGTTCAAGAACTATCAGATATGGCTTTCCCCTGTATCACCACCCTGGGTTGATCGACAAGTTGGACATGGACGCCGAGATCTGCCCTAAATACACCCTGGCGATTGACTCATGTTCGTAAACCCCACCTCCTCATTCACACAGATGTGCACGAAGTGCTCCGACGGCTGCAGTGTGGAAGATAGAAACAAGCCTCGGAACGCAGAGGCTGAAAGTAACCATGATATGGGTGGGATCTTACACCAAGTCCTGATAATGAAGATCCCGCAGTTCATTTTCTGCTAGACCCAGTACTAAGAAAAACGTGGCACATGTTAATGCAGTATGACTCATGCGGCTATGTCCTCTAAAAACATATTTAAGCATTCTATATCTACAGAGCCGCCCTGCGACTCAACCCCCTATCAGCGGCAGATGAATATGACAAAGACCTTCACATGACACCTGCACCTCCCGGTCGCCTGGTACCAGCCAGGAACCAAACCTTTAACGGCGTAGTTTTAGGGGTTAACGGGCTTCAAGGCGTTTCAAGGCTTCAACTCTACGGTGTATGGTCTTGCAATCGAGCAGCCGTGGCGCACTGCCTTTACCACGTTCTCTTGCAACAAGGGCGGCAAGAGACCAAAGGTGCTCCAGCACCTTAGGTATGTCTTGCAATATAGTGGCCATAATACTTAGAATAGGCTTCTCGGGGGCATTATGCTATATCTATCTTAAGAGCTATAAGGGAATACGATTAGCACTACTTCGACCCCTGTATTAATCCGGGCGGAAACAACAACCGGAGATGACAAGACTGATTCCTGATTCGTCGGTCTACGAACTCTTTACTTAAAGGCTCATGGGACTTGGTAAGTAAGGTTATAAGTAGGGTTGTAATTAGCATAACCCCACTTCGGGGACTTCTAACCCCAATTATAACCTACTTACTAAGTTCATGATCGTTTAGGTACTTACAACCAAGGCGAGTCCATCCAGGGCGCCCCTCGTCGATAGCAAAAGGCAGCAACCCATGATCGGCTAAAGCTTTCTCAAGAGCTTCCACTGAAGCGGATTTTGTGCCTTTGTGCTTGTACTGATAATTCTCACCTCCAGCCCGGGTGTAGTTCAGGCAGCGTTGCAGCCATTCCGCCTTGCTACTAATCCACCTGAAATCCTCGTAGCTCGGACTGAGGAACTTCTTCACCGTTGCGAGCTGCTTCGAGGGAGCATAGGTGGCTAACTCCTCCAACTTCTCGGAGAGGGTGGATCGTTCCATGAGAGTCAGATAGCCACACTGCAATGCACGACGGAGCTTAGCGACGCATCGCACCTTGGCTCTCGGAATCTGATGGTCTCAGTTCGGGGCTCGGACAAGGAATGAAGTTTCACCAACCTCACTATCCATAGCTAATGATAATGCCAAGACTTACGCGTGCAAATCAAGAAATAATGACCATGCTTACTAAGATTACAATACGAACACTAAAGAGACTAAGACGCACGATAATGACATAATGACATGATCGTCGAAAAAGCAACAATGACAGGGTTAACAAGAATTGAACGATTATGATAATGGTCTACATGGTCTACATAGCAACACTCAACATCGAGCCGTCATGCATTGATTACAAGCCCTCTGTACAGGCTGCCCTGACAGCACCTTTGCAGCCGCTGACTTCAAAAAATGAATAGCAATGATAATACCGTTAATAGCACTACTACTTAATAACAATTATACTAATAACAACAATAATCATAATCCTGGTCGAACAAGAATGAAAAACCACCAGTAACTAGCAATAATGGTGATAATGGTGCTGAAACGTTGGTCAAGGAACGTCCAAGGCAGGCAGTCCTTTGGCGTGTGCGTCTGCACTGGGCTGAGGTAACGGTGGTGGGGGTGGGGCCTTTTGCTTGGTGTAGGCGGGCGTCGCGTCGGCGAGCTCCTTCATCAAGCCATCACCAGCTTTCGGCGCAGCTTTGGGAGGTGCTTTTGGGGTGACTTTGGGTGCTGGTACCGGCTTTGGCTGGGGTTTCAAGAGGTTGCTGGCTTGCTGGGAATGTGCCTTAGACGGTGCTTTGTACTGTTGAGACTGTGAAGCTGAGGATGCTTTGTAGTTGGCCCAGGGTTTGGCATCCTTCTTGCTCTCGGTCTGGGTTGGTGTGGGAGCTGTGGGAGCTGTGGAATTGGGCACAAAGGCTTCCTGCTGAGAGTACTGTGCCAACTGCTGCTGCTGAAGGGCTTGCATCTGAAGGGCAGACATCTGAGCAGACATCTGGGCATTCATTTGAGCATTCAACAGCTGGGCATTCATCTGGGCATTCATCTGGGCGTTCAGCTGGGCATTCATCTGGGCATTCATCTGCGCATTCATCTGGACATTCATCTGGTTCATCTGTGGAACCATCATACCGTCGAAGCCTTGCGCAACCGCGCCCATGGCATCGAAGGCATTTGGGACACCTCCCATAGCATCAAAGGAAGAGGGCATCATGCCATTCATGTTGAAGTTGGCTGGCATCATGCCGTTCATGGCATCGAAATTGGACGCATCAAAGTTTGGCGCAACGCCATTCATGCCTTCGAAAGCGGAAGGCATGACCCCGTTCATGGCGTCGAAGTTGGGACCTGCGACACCGTTCAT
This sequence comes from Symbiodinium sp. CCMP2592, assembly GCA_905221615.1. Classification (NCBI taxonomy): domain Eukaryota; class Dinophyceae; order Suessiales; family Symbiodiniaceae; genus Symbiodinium; species Symbiodinium sp. CCMP2592. The sequence continues at coordinate 1,086,710 of CAJNDT010005947.1, forward strand.
GGTGTCGAAGTTGGGACCTGTGACGGCGTTCATGGAGTTGCTATTCATGGAGTCGAAGGTAGGACCTGCGACCCCGGTCATGGTGTTGCCATTCATGCTGTCGAAGTTGGGACCTGTGACCCCGGTCATGTTGTTGCCGTTCATGGAGTCGAAGGTAGGACCTGCGACCCCGGTCATGTTGTTGGCGTTCATGGTGTCGAAGGTGGGACCAGTGCCACCGGTCATGTTGTTGAAGTTGGTGGTCTGTACGCCGCTCATGTTGTCGTAGTTGGCAGGCATCCCAGCCATCTCGAAGCTGGTGTGCCCGAGGGGTTCAAAGGTAGAGGCTTCAACCCCGTCCATGGGTTCGTAGGTGGAGGGTGCCACCTCGGTCACGGGGGCCTCTGGGGTGGAGTTGTCGGGTGAAACAGTTGTGTCCACAGTGGCATCCTGCTTTGCTGCGGCCTCGCCAGAGGCAGCAGCACGGCACATTTCCTGGAGTTGCTCCACATTGCCTTACTTGTCCCAGTTTCCTAGGGAGTCTGACGATTAAGCGTTTGGATTATGTAGGGCATGTACCACCATAAAAAGTTGACGGCAAAAGGCTTCCTACTCTGTCCTAAGTTGCGGAGGGTATCTTCTCCGAGGGCGGATCTGCATGGTTCACTTGCATGGAGATGGGATAGGCATAGGCCCCATTTGATGAAGGATTCACCGCAGATCGGGCAAGCATATGCTTTCCGCACAGTGAAGTCCATCGGTGTGGCATGCGCTAGGCGAGTCGAAGGCTAAATCAGCTATGTCGACATGATGCCTTCGTGCCAACTAATCACGCCGTGGCTGAGCTTGAAATCGACTTGGAGTTTAAATGGGCCCTTCGCAGCCCCTGTTCCTGCTAGACAGACCATCGTGACGGCAAGTCTATAATCTGCATTGAAGCTTGAGAGAGCTAGCAGCTAGCAGTGGAGATGGCAGATCTGATTGCCGCATCTTCATCACACACGAGAAGCTCATACCGCGAGCCCGCAAAGCAGACACCCACAACACAGAACAAGAGCCGCAACGGATTGCCAACATCGCCTCGGACCTTACCAGCTAACGGCGACTACAAACGAACGCAGCCGTATGAACCACCGCCATCATCCTGCTTGTCACTGTATAAACTGCTGTGTACTGCTGGTTTGACTTTGCAGTACCAGCGAGCAGTACGAATGAACACAAAAACACGAACATTGATGATGCTGAATGCACCTTATGTTCGTAGAACTCAGCGGGCATGTAGCAAGCATTGCCGCATAGGCATGTTCATCATGCTCATCACAGCCATGCCCACATTATCGCGAGAGCCTGAAACAGAAGCCAGTAGCCGCATGCACAAATATGCTTGCAAAGGCCGCAAATGCTACCATTGCCATCGCAACAGCACTAATTCGCCGTATGCATGATCGTCGAAACACTTCTCATGAGCATTCAAACGCTATGCTGCTTTGGCTGAACTGCTCTGTTTGTTTTACAAACCACCAGAAACGAAGGACTGCAGCTGAATCCTGAATCTGCGCAAATCCACGCACCTGGAACTCTCCAGAACAGCAGGTAGCATGATTCCTTCAGGTTCCTTGTGATACCCCTTCCCAAGAAATCCGAATTGAAAAGGCCTCTCTCTCTCTCTCTCTCTCTCTCTCTCTCTCTCTCTCTCTCTCTCTCTCTCTCTCTCTCTATAAAAATATATGGAAATGTATATATGTATATATCTACAAAAACTTATTTATTTATTTATATGTATGTATATACATATATATTTATTTACTTGTATTTACAATTATATCTATACATTGCCTCGCCACTGCCTTAACCGAAAACTCTCGGCTCGCAGCTTTGGTGAAGACGTGGGACCTGGCGCTAATGAGGGGTGTAGGGGTTTAGGATTTAGGGTTTGCGGTTTAGGGCTTAGGGATCTTAGGGTTCAGGATTTACAGTAAGGTCAGTAAGGTTTGCGGTTTAGGATTCTAGGGGCTGCGCCCACGGGCGGGCAGCGCAGGTAGAAGCCTGAAGCAAGGTCACGCACCCGCCCTTGCGTTTGCCCCTCCCTTTCCCTCTCAGCCCTCGTCGGCCCCCATGTAGCAATTAGGTGTTGAGGGTTGGGGTGGGGGGGGTGGGGGGGGTGGGCGGGGACTTTGGAGAACAGCGAAAGGATGCTTGGAGGAGGTACCACTCGGAGTCACAAAACTTATCCAAGATCCCTCAGCCAGGCACTTACAATGATCATGATAACACTAAAGTGACAGAATACATTGGTAATTAAAAGCGAGAGTATGGACATCAATGATCATAATTCATTATATCATACGATCATTACTAATCTTAACTCATAACTGGTAAGTTCACGAACCAGTTAAATGAATATTAGGATAAAAAACTGACTAGTATAAAAATTTAAGATCAAACAGACCATATTAATATCAATACAGTTAAGTTTCAACATTAACATAGTATATACAAATAGGAATAACTATATCCGTAGATTAATACGAGTAGTAATTACAACTATTTTCATTACTCTTGCCATTAGCATGATGAGAATGATGACTCTCATTATTGGAGGAGCGCCGGCCTGGCTAGGCCTCTGAATCCAAGCTAAACTGTACCCGAAGCCAAGAGCCTCAACTCTGAACTTCAGAAGCAGAAGGAGGAGGGGGGGGAGGGTTTAGGGTTTCGGGGTTTAGGGCTTAGGGTTTAGGGATTTAGGGTCGGTTTCGACTCGCACACTCGCACTCGAAGGCACGGCTTCATGGCTCAGCTTGCTACCTGCCGTTTAGGGGTTTTGGGTGGGCTTAGGGTTGGGTCTTTAAGGGCTCTATCAAGGTTGCATAAAGAGAAGTGCAAAGAAAAACAGAGGCGGCCTGCAGAGTGAGACGCGAGCCTGTGGATTCTGTTTGGGGTTTAGGGTTCAGGATTTCTGAAGCGTGCAAACCTTAGCAAGATTCTGCAACATTGAACCTTTGCATCGCAACTACATCTTCCTGCAACCCTCAGGACGCTAGATACTGAAACCCTGTGGCCCTGACCCCCCAAACCGCCAAACCCCGCCAAACCCCTAAACCCAAACCTTCCCAAAAGTCCGGTAAAATCACAACCCAGCTCAGCCGCAGCTTCTCGTAGTCCGGTCTTTCCGCGAAGGGCAAGGACCTGCATCTCTTTTGAAGTCATATGACAAAGAAAGTTTAAGGGCTTAGTATGACAAAGACAGTTTGGGGATTTAATATGACAAAGGAAAGTTTAGGGGCTTGGTATGACAAAGACAGTTTAGCGGTTTAATATGACAAAGACAGTTCAGTGTGAGGGGTTTAGAGATGTAGGGCTCAAGGATGTGAAAAGTTTTGGCATATTACACTATGATTATAACAGGGACCCCCCCCCCCCCCCGAAAAAAAAAAAAAAACAAGTATACGTAATTGTTAAGGCCCCTATAATACTACTTCGCCGTCTTCCAAGTTCTGAGTTGTTTGTCCTGCCTTCGACTCAACTCTTTATCTCTGAAGGGTCCAACACTTCCGAGAAACTTCCGGGGTAATGATTTTGGGAATTCAGGGTTCAGGAATTTCGGCGGCTTTAAGGGTTTAGGCGTTTTGAAAACCATGGGATACTGGATAAAGGACCACGAACCATGCTTCGAACAGCCCAGCCAGGACCTTCCTGCAAGGGCTCCTATGAAGGACAAGGGTTGCTAAGAATATGCTACAATGGCCAACACCGGGGCGTCTCAAGAACAATCGGGGTTGCTAGGAGTTCCAACAAACGAAGGGCAACTAGACGAGACTACCCAGCAAGACGCTGCTGCTACCATCTGCGTAACCGCGCAAGCCGTAAAGTAATAAAGTATGCTGCGTGCGTCTCTGGGTGCATTTCATCTACGTGGATGAACAGAAGTACGACATGACATGAACTTAAGGGATCATGGGACTTACTGAGTAAGGTTATAAGTACGTTAATTGCGGTTAGAAGTAATTATAAGTATAGTTACCTTATTTATAACCCCAGTTACTAAGTCCCATGATCCTTTAAGAACTCTCGCGCTGGCGGCTGTCTCGAACGAGATGACGGAATCCTGGACACTACGTGTACAATCGCTGCAAGTGCATGCGCTTCGGAGAGAATGGCAATCTGAGCCTTGCATAGGTGAGCAGGAATGCAAAGCAGCCGTGCATGTCGGCCTCAAGCATGGCTTCGGATTCGGAGTAAGATTGATAATCCTATAAACCCTGAACTCCTAAACCTAATCAAATGCAGTGTCTTAATTGCATTTATGCTTGAGCTGAGGAGTTGAGAGGACCGTCCGAATGTGGTCCTAGCTGGAAACGAACTATCGTTAGGCCCTCCGCGCCATCTGCCACAGCATGTCACCACATGGTCAAAGTCCAAGCCTTTAGACCCGCAGCTATTCGTCCAGCTGGATACGATTTCACTGCTGTCTTCGAAACGGGACTGAGCGAAACGGCCGAGTGCAGCTAAAGGACCGTTGTGTTGAAACACAAAACCGTTGGCACCAAGCTCGGCACATCTACAGTCCGTCCTAAAACTATCAGTTATATACATGTATATATATATATATATATATATATATGTGTATATATATATATATATACTTTGGCCCGAATGCCAACTCCTGCGAAATGAATCGATGAACTTCTGCCTCGGAACACCAAGTCTTAACACCCTCCCCCACATACCTGAGCTTCTGAAAACTCTGGAGATGCAAACAAACTCCAAGTCCAAAACCCTAAACCCTAAACCCTAACGGTTTAAGTCCAAACAACCGGTCTCACCTCGAGCGGCTCTTGTACTCCGAATTTTGTCTTAGGAACGTGCGCACAGGCTGGCCACAGGCGTGCTTTCCTTCCTGGAAGAACAAACAACAGAAACCACATCTCAAATCAGAAATAACTGTCATGAGTGATGATGGTAGCCGTAGAGTGGAAGTGGTGATGTACATAAAATAAGTAATATCAGTGTAGTGTGGCCCTACTCCGGGCCCAGGAAATTGAGCAGTTGGAGGATAAGACTTCCGGAAGAGGGGTTCTTTGAAGCTCGGAGATGTGAATAATCATGGCTTGGAAAGACACAAACAGAACGTTCCGGGCTCTGAGAACAGTGAAAGGGTCCAGCAGGGTTTGGCAAGTAGTCTTCGGGATGCAGGTTGTGAAGGGACAGAAGCTGCCAAGGTTCAGGTCCCAGCGGTGGGTGACTTATGCCATTTTCCAACATGCACGTTGCATGCGTGGGCCGGGAGAGTCGTAGATGCAGGGTCTCAGGAAACGTAGTCCACATCAGCGCAACAACAGCAGTCCTAGCCCGTCTTGCGTCTTCAAACCCCACTGCCCCTAACTTCCTGAATACCTGGGTCGTAGATCCCCAAAGCCATTCGCGGCCCATGCAGGAGACGTTAGAGGTCTGGGGCTTCGTAAATATGAGGTAAAGGTTGAGATCGGGCAAAGAGTGCAATCAAACCCTTTTAACGAGGTCACTCTGAAGTGCCTCCCGAACCCTAAACCCTAAACCTTAAACGCCTAAATCCTAAACTCTACAACGAAGGACGACTTCCAATGCCTTTCATCACTCCGGGCTTACGAGGTAAGGTCTGAGGACTGTCGAAGTGATCTTCTTTCGCAGCGTTTGGGGTCTAGTGTTGGGGTCTATATGGGAGTTTCCGAAAATAGGGGACCCTAACATAGTACCCTGAATAGTAGGGTCTTTATTCTAATGACCCCACAATAAGGAAGAACCCAAGAGCGATCCTTAGAATCTTACCATTGTAGTTTGAGCTATATGTTCCCGTGCTTGACTTCCCCTTCGAGACCTACGATGGCACGGAACACCTTTAACACCCTCATCCGGCCTGTCTCCAATCATCCGGTACTTCTCTTGCTCGGTCTTAGCTCCCTGACCCGAGGACTGTGCTGGAGTCGGAGAGTTTGGGAGCTCGAGGGTGCATTTCGATCCGGGCTTAGTAGGAAGGTTTAGGCGTTTGGGGGGCAAGGCCTACGGAGGATGAGGGTTTGGGGTTTAGGGCTCTCGTCGTCCCTGTTCCGGTTACATTGCAGGAGCCACTAAAGGTTGCAGGACCCACGAAAGGAACTCTGGTTGCCTATTTTGGGCTGGGACGGTTCATACATAACTCTGGTTGCTGCTTTTGGCTTGGACGGTTCATGCATAGTGGCATCCTCGGGAAAAAAACATATCTCTCGAAAAACAGGCACAGCAACTGGCCATAGGGTTCGCAAAGCAGATCATGTTTTCTCTGCCCTCTTGATTATGCTATGGAATCTCTGCCCTTCAGCCATCTGCCTCTGCGACGATCTGTACTGTACCGAGCGGTCCTTTTCAAGGTCTTCGGATACTTGAACCGGCTTCCTTTTGAAAGCATCATCTTCGAAGGAACCTGTTCCTCCTCAATTTTATGGTCAGTGCAGTGCAGCGTCCCACTTCCGAACAAGTCAACCACCCTTCCCTCAGGTTTAGGGTTTAGGGCGCCAGGCTCAGAGTTCGGTTTCGCCTAACTGGAACCCGTTTCTGCCTTGATCTGAGAGAATACGAACGCAAGCACCGAGCACTGACTCTCCACACATGCAGATTGAAAGACCAGCATGTTTACATGAAGTACTAATAACCAAGGAGCCAGAGTGATATACTCGATTGATTGAGTATGAAGACACACACACACACACGCGCATGTATCCATGTACGTGCTTACATCTGAACTTACAGATAGACATACATACATACATACATACACACATACATACATACATACATACATACATATACTTTAGATATATACACAATACTATGTACATGGGTTATCTTTCTCTTGTATAGAGAGTATAGTTTTTCTCTCTGTTTTATATTTGTATAAACATATACGTACATACTCGTATGGATGCATCCTACGTACATATATATATATATATATATAAACTATGTAACTATATATATATATATATATATATACACTTATATGTGTATATATATAATATATATGTATATATATATATATATATATATATATTGATTGATGAATTTCTCGGTCGCTGCATCCGTCCGGCCTTGAGCCCCGACCAGGGCAGAGCGCCCCGGAGGAAGTAGATGAGCATGTGCGCCAAGGCCTTCGAGGAGAATCTTTGGCCAAAGCTGCGGTTTTGGTTTACCTTGTTTTCCGGGCCTTTTTTAAACGCCGTTTCCGCCTTGCAGTTAAGATCAGCGAATCCCACAGTTGGGGCCTTTGGGTTTAGGGTTTTTGTGTGCGTGCTTCCGGTTCCGGTGGATGTTTTCACTTGTCTATACTGTTGCAGGGGGGTGGGTAAAGTAAGAGCAATGTTGGGCAGTTGTCTTTTGCTTGCTTCGTGGAGGGATCTGCTGCGAGGCATTAGAATGCGTGAGAGTTCTGAATTATAGCTTGAAGGTCATTGTTTCGTTTCCTGGAACTGCGGCAGGGTTCATCCTTTGCTACCTGAGTTTTGGGGTCACAATCTCAGCCGCTCCACCTTCCCGATTCAACAAGAAGAGCGACTGCAATAAATACAGACGTTGAAGTCACTGTGAGAGCAACACTCACGAAACAACACAAGCAGTGATCCTTGAAAAGAACCTTCAACAACCCTAAACCCTTACCCCCTTCAAGCTCCAAGTAGTGTAGGAGCCTTAATCATTAGACACTCGGGTTTTGGGGTAGGCTATACTTGGAGGGTCGGGGGAATTGTAAGCAATAAGTAGAGTCAACTGAACTGTAGAAGGTACCCTAATTGGGGTTACGGTAAAAATAACTCTGTAGAAAAACTACTTAGTAAGTCCCCCGACCCTCCACGTAAACAAAGTATGGATCGTAGCGGTGGATATGATTGGTATTCGTTCAAGAGCGAACACTTGAACTTGAGCTCAAACCCTTTTACACCTGGACTATGCATACCTCAAACCCTGAACTCTAAACCGAAACCTCCATTCCGAGCGGCCTCCAGATCGTCTCGACGTGTTTGGTTGATGCCCTAACAGGAAAGTGAGGCTTTTGGTGTTCTATAAGAGTTCCTACAGGCTTGTTCCACAATGGTCTTATGGAGTTTCTGCATGGGGAAGATAGGGTTTTGAGCTTTTTCTAGTTTAGGTTTTGAGGGTTTTGAGGTTGAGGGCTTAGGAAGTTTAGGGTCATTGAGCACTCCAGACTGGCTCAAGCCTGGCGAAGTTTGCGGTGCAACGAAACACTTTGGCTACTGTTTTCTTGGGTGGGTGACGGGCTTCAGAGCTGGGAGGCGAGAAGTAATGGGTGAACGGGCCTTGGGACGAAGAGTTTGGGGTACCAGGCACAGCGAGCTGGCAGATCGTGGAAGAAAGCATTGAACCATGATGAGTCCTAGGACATAGATCCTGAGATTAATCGCTGTATGAGTCCCCTGAACCGAAATTAACTGCAACCCTGACTCATCCGGCCCCAGCTTGGGAAACCCCCAGTCTACAACCAACAAGCTGTACATTCGCAGACATGTGCCGAAGCTTACGTTCAAGCTGTTCACTTCTGTCTCGTCCAACCACCCTTTGACAAACCAAGAACAGAACACCGGCCTTGTGCGTGCTGATGGAGGCGTATCGGGCGGTCCCCACCATACTATTCTTGGTCGTCATGCAGATGTGCCGCCTGCAGGGTAAGATGGCAAGAAACGACCGCCTAAGAGGATTCGGGGAGCCCGGCCCAATAGCCGCAATCTTTCGACTGAGAAACATAACGGACTGTGCCCCTGCAACTGTACTCCAATACCGTTGCTCAACTGTAGCAGCAGCAGCAGTAGCAGCAGCAGTAGCAGCAGCAGCAGTAGCAGCAGCAGCAGCAGCAGTAGCAGCCGCAACAATCCTCACCGTAGTAGTACTAGTAGTAACAGCAGCAGCAGCAGTACCAGTAGATGTAGTAGTAGTAGTAGTAGTAGTAGTAGTAGTAGTAGCAGCAGCAGCAGCAGTGTCGTTGCCGTACCGCTCGCCACGAGGATGGCGACGAATTGTAAGTACGACGGTATGGCACTGTATGGTAACACTGGGTGTGTCTCGTGTTGTTAACTGTGTTGGCCTAGCATGACCGCAAGCCTCGAAAAGACGGACCCGCTGCAGCCGGAAGAACTCGCAGGCCTCGACCAGTATGCCTCGCTGAGGCCGAAATCGATGATGTAGAGGTGGTGGATCTGGCAAGGTGTTGAACTGCGGCATGAGGAATTGGATAGGGGGAAGTAGTTTGTTGTGAGACATACATACATACATACACACACACGCAAACGCCTGCACATGCCTACAACCATAAATACCTACCCTTCCACATACATACGTACTTGCACGCACGCACACACACACACACACACACCGTGATACAGACACATACATACACATATACATACATACATACATACATACATACCCCTCGCTGTGCAGACTAAAGGCCAGGCTGTTGGCTCCGCCAGAGTCGGGAGACAGAAGACCCAACGTCTGCAGCGGGCCTTGCCATCCACGCCCCACATAAAGTTCTCCGGCTTGATATCTCTGTGAACTACTCCTTTGGAGTGGAGATACCTCAGCCGAAGTCTCTGGAGGCCCTATACCTTCGACGAGTCTTCGGAATTCAGGGGTCTTGCAAGATTACGATCTCAAGCGACCGGGCCGCCTTTGCTCTTGACTCGGCCTGGCTTCGGCATTAAGGCGAGTAGATCCGGAATGTATATAAGTGCCCAAACATGAACTCTGAAAACACTCTCATGCAGGAAAGGAACAGGCCCTCTTACAATAGTTGCTTGCACTTAGAGTTAACGCGGAGCAAAACACCCCTGAATCGCACAGAACACGTGTCAAATACGTCATACAGATTTCCGAATAATATATTCACACCAATAGCTAGCTAGAATCAGCAATGCTCCTATATCATCCATTTTTTTTCGACAAAGCCACGTCGAACCCCCCCCCCCCCCCTCCGGCCATCTCTGAGTTCCCTACTCCAGCCGTCGCAGAGCCTGTTGAGCCTGGAGGCGATCCGGGAGTTTCCGAAAATTAGGGTACCTTATTTGCGGGTCCTGATAATGAGGATCCTAGTATTTTATTGGGTACTATATTAGGGTTCCCTGTTTTCGGAAACTCCATCTTAAAAAAACAGGATTAATGTCGGGGCCTTAATAATTAGAATAGGGTTCCTTTAAAGGGTTCTTATAAAGGCTTTAAGGGTTACTATAAGGGCTTAGTATAGGGGCCTTCATAGTTAGAATAGGGTTCCTTTTTAAAGGGTTCTTATCAAGGTTGGGCCTTAGTCACTAGAATAGGGGTTTGGGGCCTATTTAAAAGGCTCTATCTAGGGGTTGCAAAAAGGGTTCCACAAGGGTAGTACGGGAAAAGGGGCCTTCATAATTCGACTAGGGTTTTGGGGCCCATTTTACTATAATTATAACCAGGAACCCCCAAAATAGTCTTGGTACTTATTTAGGCCCCTATAGTACCCCAAACAAATTGCATCCTTGCAGGCTCTGTCTTCAAGCATTGCCTACCTGCATGCTCAAACCCTGCTAACCCCAAGCCTTCGAAATCTTGTGTTGCGACTCTATCCGCTGCTATAACGACCTGCCGTGTGTCCGCTTTTGACTGAAATCTGGAAAAGCACTGTGCAACAGTGCCATTGACCCCCACATGAAGCGCCAAGCCCCTCTTGCAAAGTAAATGTCTGGTTCTCATCCTGAGTATTCGGTGTGCTGGAACACCTGTCTTGCAACGAGCCGATCTATCAAGTTTCCAAAAACCGGCATTCTGAGAACAACTGGGCTCGCTGCTATGAGGACCTCAGTAGTGCTGCGGGGGGCTCGAAGACGGCAACAGAACATGCGCTTCGAGACTCCGGGGAATTGATAACTCAAGTGGGGCATATTCTCGTCGGGATTCGGCAAAACACCTTACTGAGAGGCGGAGAGCTTATGTCTCGTACTTCTAAACTCGACTGGCGCAGGGCCAAACCCCCGAAGTGATCCAACAGTGCTGGCCTTACCAATACTACCGCTGCTATACAATTCTGCATTAGAGCGAGTGAAAAGTATCCAAACTAGTGATCAGGACTGCCACTGCTGCCTGATGCCGCAATATGTTAACGATGTTGAGCGATGGAGTGATGGAGTCCTTACGACGATTAACCCGATCTATCAGCCATGGTGTCACTGCAGGGCTGAGGGCTCCTTCTTGGTGTCGAAGATGATACCACCATCATCACCACCACCATCATCATGTTCATTACGACCATCACTATCTCCAACGCCATGGTGATGATCTTCACCCAAACAAGCGAAATCAGCAGAAACACGACCTGCATAAGCTGTACGTGCACGAACATCACAGCCACACACCTGCCGTTGAGGGCTCCGACAACTGTCTTGGCCTCCATTTTGCCACGGCAATCCTGGTGGAGTCTCTGATTCGATTTCAGTACACAAAGAGTCCCGGCCTAAGCTGGGAAGTACGAAATCGAACCGATATCAACTCGAAAGCATGGCAGTGTAAAGAAAGGTAGAAGCAGGGACGAAGAGCGAAAGCACGGTTTATGTGACGTACAAATGTCACGGAGTTATTATGTTCATGTTCTAGGGGCGGCAAGACATGCTTAAGCATCCATACTTCAAAAATCCCTCCCGAACCGCTGCCTTGCCAACTTGAACCACTGCCTTGGACTTCGACGTCGGGAAACCCTCGCAAGACGCAGAGCCCACACCAAGTGTATCAATACCCGACTGCCGGGTTGAGGGACCCAGGTCTACAGGACACCTCAGGCCTTGCTGAGCTCTGCAGCTTTGCATATTATGTAATGCGGGGTTGGAGTAACGCAGCTAAAGCACGTGAAAACGTAGCTAAGGCATGTGGAATATGCACAGCGCCCTTTATTGGGGCTTCAATATCGAGTCCGATGTATGCTCAATATCTGAAAATCACACCCGCAAGCTCTAAGCCCTGAGCGGTAGCTCTACAAAGTGGAAGGGGGTTCGGTTCCCTCTCGGCACCCAAAGATGAAGTCACTAGATGGACCTCCATGCAGTCTTCGAGGCACCTGCAAACCGTGATGGAAGTTTGCAGGGAGATGTGCCGTTTTGTCCCAGATTGTCTATGTTTGTGTCTTCTTTGCTGTGTCCGCTTTATCCTCTTCTTACTTGTTTTCGGAAGCATTCAGATCACTTAGTGGGAGGTTTCTAGCAATCTAAGAATATAGCGCGAGGGCATCGGATTCGATTCAGGGTCTTGCGACTCTCCAACATAAGTCCAAGTTGGGTTTCAAGGCTACAGTGCTGAAAGGGGGGACCCGGCACATGATCGGCATCCACTTACATAGGGCTGCATGAATGCATGTGGGGATTCGATATCCCGCCTAGCAAGGATTGCGCCCGCAGGGCGGGGTTTAAGCAAAAGAGGTTTTCTTTAAAGCATGGCATGGGCACGCTCAGAGCTCAAAGTCAGGCTGTCATAAAATAATGACAGACAGCAGACCTCAGATTGCCAAACGAACTCAAGCGGAAGGAACAGTCTTTTGGGGGGCTTCGGAAACGAGATAATACAAAACATCGTTGCCCAACTTCTCGATGTCAACCCAAGCCGCGGGCAAGTTGCATCCCAACCAGGAAGCCCAGGTAGCACCCACCTCAAACCCTTAGGCACTCAACACTACGCCCATCAGCTCACTAAAACCCGGCATTCCAAAACCAGTACTATAGGGCTTCAACATTAGGATAGAGTTTGGGGGGCAGTAGTCTGATTGAAAAGCACTATAAGGGCACAGTATTTCTATTCGTTTCGGCCACCCTAAACCCTAAACCCTCAACCCTAAGCCTCAACTACCCCTTCCCAAACTAGCAAATCTGGGAGCCCCAACTTTCCCAGCCGATCCATGACCTCGACACAAAGAATGCTCGGTGAAGTTGTGGGATTCAGGGTCTAGGGTTTAGGGTATTTTGCCACCCGCCCAGCTGAACAATGTCGCACCACAGGGAACTCGTCTGACCTCTACTGAAGAGGATGGTATAGGGTTTTGGGTTAGGTTTTGAAGCTTCAAGATTCGCAGGATGTGTGCAGGGTTCGGTACACTGCTATTAGACTTCAGCTTGGCCGTGTCCATATCACAAGGTGGTGTTTTGTGGGGCAGGCTTCGGCTCTTCTCAAAAAGCCCTCCCCATCGAACCCACACCACTTGCAGTAGCGCTCTGTGGCCTAGTCTGAGAGGCTGGCAGACATGTTGTTGGGATCGGAATTTCTGCAAGACTCGACGAGAAGGGAAGCAATGCTCAAGGGTCAAGGCCTGCATAGAGTCTCTGTTGAACGCCTACTATCTACATCGCTGTATAATCTTTAAGTGGGTGCTGCAC